>CM046067.1:2064019-2086348 GCA_025215515.1 Schistosoma japonicum | reverse complement strand
TTAATTCTGTGGACAAATTACCCAATGCTCAATTTATTTGAAATTAGCAAGTCTCACTGTAGTAATAATACCTATAAAACCTTTCGCTAGTTCATTGTATCTCACTTAGAGAAGTAAGACATCAGTGTAACTCAAAAACCGCATACCGAACAGAACAACAGACTAAGGGTCACACTTACTACCACTACTAATAGGTGACCCAGATCGAAGTGTCTTTGATCCTGTGTCACACTGTGACCACTGATATTGGAAACAGACAAAGTAAACTTACTTTACTAACTTTCTTGCAACCATAGAAGTGCACTGCCACATACTTACATTCCTACATTCAATCGTACAATAAAGCCTGTTTGAAAAACAGGCATTAAAAATCTCTAAGCAACATTATTTTCGATTTCGTTTAAAACGTAAAGACATTATGATACAGTATTTCACTATAACTGAATAAACAAGACTAATAACATAAAACAAGGCATATGCAACCGCAGAAAGTAAGACTTATTAATACCAAACTTAATATATGGTCAGTACAATTAGATATTTCCCATGCTTATGAAAAAATTCATCCTTTACTATGAAAATCCCTTTACGTTTATATGATGTGGTTGATTTTCATTTAGAATAAACTTAAAACAATACCAACCAAATATTAAAAACTTACTCTAATGAAGTTTTAAGAATATCAATCCTACATAGAAGCAAGTTGAGATGTTTGGACTAAGCATTTATGGCATCTTGTGTATATATGAATAAACTGAACAGTTTACGCCTTTAAAATAATCGAACAGTGTGATTGCAAATCAGCCTGGTTTCAGCAAACTTACTATAGTTTGTAATAATTTTCAAATTACCATAGAGTGATATAAACATCATATTATTTAAACCCATGTATTAGAACCCATTATTTAAATTACTTTTAGTTCGAGAGGAAAAATATTAAACTCTTCGTAAAGAGTACAATTAAGTATGACGCCTAACAATATTAACTCGATGAGATCAGTAAACTGAATACTATTACTTTACGGCTAGTAAATGAGATGACAAATTTTATATTCAAAATCCTAGAAGATACTCAGTAATATGAAAATTTTCCTAGGAAATCTTTCTAGAGTAGATTAATTCTTTCTACTATTTAGATTAGGAGCAAAACTTCTGAACGGTTAAAAAATAAAATAAAACGAACTTACAATAAAAGGATTGCTTAAGTCTGGCACACGGAAAAAGATAATGCAAATGATGGAAGTTGATAAAACGAGAAAGAGAGACGACGTAGTCACCAAATATTTCCAGTGAACAAGATGATATGATACACTAGAAAAAGACACAGTAATACACAATAATGCAAGTAAACCTCAATTGGTATGGACACAAGCATATTGAATACACTATTGGTCAGTAACAAACAACAGTTAAAATTTCATATTGGCCACATATTTAAACCTGTTTTATCTTTTTTCTGTTAAAAACCATTGATTACATTGTTATTATAAATACTGCATATTATTATATGACTGGTGTAATCTTAATTTTACGATGACTGCTCCGCACAGCATTTTTAAAATGCAACCACCCACTACTTCACACATAATGCATTCCTGGGCTTTCTTTCTGAAGTCCCATCTACCAATACGTAGCCGAAATGTCTCCACAAGTTTTGGAGCATTAGCAAATAAAAGTAAGATTATCAACTTTAGTCACGCCTATTTACATTGGCTACCCACAGTATCCTGAAGACAGCTCTGAATATAAGCGGTCGCATATCCCGACTATGTAGTCTCCTGTACTACAAAATTCTAGCTGCTTACATCCTGTCTAGTCAACTGAAGATAATCATTTACACTTCACAACTTCAAAGTCCACCGTACAAATACAAGGCCAGAAAGATCCTGTACCTGTAATTTCATGTGATAGGTCGTTAGAAATCGCCAAAAATTACGAGCTAGACATGTGTATCGGTTCAAGTGCCCACAGCTTATTAGCACAGCAAGAAAAACACCAAATTAGGTGAGTCAGTAGTTAGACAAGTAATGGTAAAGAAAGTGTAGACATACAGAATGTCGAAAATAAAAATTTTTCGTGGAAAAGCATAAAATAATTTCAAGCTCATTATTTAAGGGAAGACAACAACTGAATGCACCTGAGCCACTATGACTGTGAAAGATGTCACCTACTGGCTCCAACCATTGGTCAGAAAAATGGCACTGACTCCAACCAAGTAGTCTATGTCTACACACACAGTCTAGACCAACAGTTAATGACTTTATGGACTGATGTTGCGTTTGGCTGTCCCTAGCTTCCTTTCATCAGTCAGCATTCCCTATCAAAGTAGGTGGTGGGTTCGTGGGCGCATTAAATGTTCCAACTACTACGGTCGATAAAGATTCGCAGCCGCATCAACCAATTTACTAACTTCTCTTAATCAAGGAAACCTGGACCTATGCATATATGTGCCAGGTTTTACGTTATTCATGACTTTTTTAAATACCATGAGTTTATCTCCATCACTTACTTAGTGGTCTCAACCAACGTAACGTTTTAAAGACATATAGCCAAATACTAATAACCTAAGAATATCACCTCTCAGTTGCCACGTTATGTATATACAGTAAAAGAGGATGGATTGCTAAGCAGCATACTCGTCTATTAAATGGGAGGCAGATGTATTGCCTACGTTGTATGTGATGAAAGTTAACAAAAACTGAAAGAGTCTCTTGAATCTGTGATGGGGTTTCGTCAGATCCGTCGCGGCTAAAGTGGTAGACGTGTTCAACTACTTTACTTTCTAACTTTAATTTTGTTGTTAATACAGACTACTCTTGAAGTAATAATTTCGACTATTCTAACATATCAAAAAAACCATTATTCATGAATCCCTGAAAGAAGTGGTAAAGATCGACGATGTCGATGCATAGCATAGGATTATGAGATGAAGGATATTTGTACTACATTAGTATTACTCAACTTGCCACAAATCCCTGATTAGAATTTTGAGGTTGTGACTATCAAGCATGGTTAAAACGGGAAACCACTGAAGAATACTTTGGTTTTATGTCATATTTTTCCTTAACCCCAAGGTAGTCCTTTTAATAGGATTAGACTTATTTTTGTTTTCATTGCTCTAAATGTATTATATGTGCTTATTTATTTGCATGTCAGTAGCTTTCTCTTTAATTTCTCCACGTTGTTACAACTTGATTCGAGTAGCGGATTACTTAACACATTAGAGAACTAAAAACCTATTATAAACAAACATCAGAAACTAAGGAATTCAAGTTTCGACGTAAACGTTTATCTGTCACATCACTCAGATTGATTATCGACTGAGATAGTTAGGCCATTTACAATATAAAACTCGCGAAAGTATCAACGGTTCGAAAAGCCATTTAAGATAAAAACCAGTGATTCGTCAAAATACTAACTTTTTATTGTTTTAAGAACTCAAGGCTTATCGCTACAGCATAACATATACATCTTCCACGGACATAATCAAGAAAATATTTTTATATTCACAGGTTATTTCAGGCAATATCAACAAATTCCATTCAGCTTGCAGTTAATACCAAGGGCATTTATATTAGTAAAAGCATTATACAAGGAAAGGTTGAAGTGAATATAAATATATAGGCGAAAAAAAACATGGAATTATGAATCAAAATATTAAAATCTCAAGTGAACGCACATAAATTGTAATTAATTAATGTCTGGTTCACGTTTCCATAATTAGGACTAAATGGTACTACTCGCTTATAACACAATGTTGATGCATAAAAGGTCGCATTGTTTACCTATTTCTAGAAGAAATATTAAGCGTCACAATATCAGTGTGATCATATAATATAAACCCGGTGGGTTTTTAGTGCCTGCGTCTTGATGTTACCAGTTCGGTTCCAGGTCTTTGGTGTGGTTATGAGGTAGTCATCCAGTTGCAACTGGATCCTTGGCGCGATTGTCCCAAATGAAGCGTACAGGAGAACAATACTAACAATTGTTTCCTTATTCAGTTATATATGCCCTGTTCGAGATAAGCATTCTTTTTAATGTAATGTTTATTGAACAGATATTTTTTAAATCCAGATAAAAAAACATTTATCACAATTCTACCAAGCAATTAAAGTTTTATAAAATACCCATCCAGAAGATAAAATGGAGTGTAAAACTTGCCAGTGAAGACTAGGTAGTATCGAGGATACTCTACATGATTGTCGTAAACGACACATCCGTCTAATCCTATAAAAATGTTGAAAAGCCTCCCAGCAGAAGTAGTGGTTAAAACAAACACTACCGATTGACAGTTACGGGTATGATTAACTTCTTTCCATGTTAAAAATACTAAATTGCCTGTTCCTCCAGCTAGATGTTTAAGCTTATGAAATTAGTTATAACCCATACGAATATTTCCCTCTGTTCGTGAGGATTATATTTATGCCACCGAACATTGTTGACAATGAGGAACCTTCTTTTCTTCACAATGTCCATTATTTTTGTAGGGAATTACCTTGTATATATATATATGATCCATATATTTTTATCAGTGATGCGGAAATGCAAATCAAAGAAACTTAATACACGTGTAAATCTCTATTCGATGTGTTGCAGCAATCTATCAAAAGTGAAGTTTGTTTAAAAAACTCGCTTCCAAATAACGTTTCTTGCCGCTAGTTGCAGAATGGTCTACTGGCATACACAGGTTTTCAGTGCGAAATACATATCACGAGTTACTTCTTCGGGATCTATATCGAGGACTAACTTGAACAGCTACAGGAGGTCACGTGTATAATAAATACACGAGGCTGCTTATAAGTCAGCTTAGGTGTTCACGTGACATCGTAACCAGTTATCGTGTCTATATAAAAATCGTCTGTATTCAGTTATTTTGGAAAATTATACTATCCGTCATAGAAAAACGTAACTGTACATGCATATTAAACTATTCTACGCAAACGTAGTTTGAACACATAGCGTAGCTAGCACAGAATCATAGGGCACATTTTTTTGGAAATATGATTTGTATATGGTTTCTTTGTTCTGAAATATGTCACTTTAAGCTTTAAAACGAATAATGATGACATATTACTCTTCTTAAGAAGGAATTGCAGTGTATTTACGTTGTCTAAGACCATTTTGGTAATCTAAGTTTGGTTTACATGATTACTAATTTTCCTGGATGATTTACATTGTTTTTATTTTGTAGTGAATAAACTATAAACCACTGATGTAGTATATTTATATTTTGCGTGCAATAGTTGTATAACTGCAACTTACGTTTCTCATTTACATTCGCAGATGGTGCTGTAGTGGCCTGATTTTATCTCAATCAACTTGTTGAGACTTACGAAGTTCATACTAAGTACATAACTTATATGAATAGAATGATTGAAATTGCAGTAAGGTTGCTGATGGATGGTCAGTTTGTCACTAAAAATGCGGAACACTCTTGGAACGATTTACCGGGTGCCTGACGAGTTATCAACGAGTAATGAAAATGTCAAAAGGAACTTCAACAATGCAAAACTAAAGTTGTACGTAACCTACTCTGTATTAACAACTGGAATACAGAAACATTTCACCTATGTAATTCGACAGTCGGGCAGCATATTGAAAGTTAATCGTAGTTCAGTTGGAACTAAACTTTGGTGGCATATCCTTATCAATCAGTGTGTGTAGTTGTATAAAGTTCCCGAAGTTAGAGACAGATAACTGTACTGATTAGCAGTGAAAGTAGTCTTGTTACTTTGTATCACTTATAGCTTATGAAAATTGTATGAATCATTCCACATACTGAATAATATATATTTGCACATATTTTAATAAGGCTTTTTCATTTTAGCTTGTTACAGAGAAAACAAAGTGGGGAAGTTAATGCTAATCGTACAATGAACTCATGCTGATGTTTACGTTAGCTACATTACGTTGTAGCCTTCCTTTTTGGTAACCGTTTATAATAGTATATCATACGAGAAAGATTACGTTCTGGGATCTCATCCAAATTCGTTATTTATTAGGCTATTAACTCGGAAGAATTACTGTTTTCGCCGTTATAATAGATTATTTATTATCAGCTTTCCTTACGCGTAATAATCTGTGCATCCATGTAATGAACGATTTTTATTATTCGCTGGACTAACTAGTTAGACAACTCAAGTTACTTGTTAAATAAGTGTTGACACACTTCGCAGTATTAACATTGTAACGGCGAATATTAATGACGCCGATTATAGACAATTTGTATAACTCGTACCTAAGATGACACCACTCACCTATCACTTACTTACTTACGCCTGTTACCCCTCTCGGAGGAGCATAGGCCGCTCACCAGTATTCTCCATTCAACTCTGTCCTCAGCAATCCTTTCCAGCTGTCTCCAGTTACTGTTCATCCTTTTTATGTCTGCTTCCAGTTCTCGACGCAGGGTGTTCTTTGGCCTTCCTCTTTTTCCGTTTTCCAACAGGATTCTAAGCTAGTGTTTGTCGCGTGATACAGTCTGATGATTTCCGCAATGTATGTCCTATCCATTTTAAACGTCGTTTCCTGATTTTCTTTTCGGCTGGAAGTTGGTTTGTTCTCTCCTATAGTAGGCTGTTGCTGATGGTTCCCAGCCAACGGACATTCAGTATCTTGCGTAGACAGTTGTTGATAAATACCTGTACTCTCCTGAGGATGTTTGCAGTGGTTCTCCATGTTTCAGCTCCATACAGAAGAACTGACTTGACGTTCGAGTTGAAGAGTCTAACTTTGAGGTTGGTAGACAGTTGTTTGGTGTCCCAAATATTTTTCAGCTGTAGAAATGCTGCCCTTGCTTTACCGATCCTTACCCTTACATCTGCATCGGATCCTCCTTGTTCATCGATGATGCTCCCCAGGTATGTAAAGGTATCCACTTCTTCCAGAGTTTCACCATCAAGTTCAATTAGGTCGGTGCTCTCGGTGTTGAATTTGAGGATCTTGCTCTTTACCTTATGTATGTTCAGGCCTATTGATGCTGAGGTTGCTGCTACGTTGGTTGTCTTCACTTGCATTTGCTAGTGTGTATGGGATAGAAGTGCTAGATCATCCGCGAAGTCCAGATCATCAAGTCGCATCCAATTTGTCCATTGAATCCCGTGCTTCTCCTCAGATGTAGAATAAAACGTGGAGCATCCTCGCCGTTATGTAGATATCTGACTTGAGTGCTTCAGCTGGTATATTGTCAGGTCCTGCTGCTTTCCCACTTTTGATCTGTCTGATAGCTATCTTGATTTCTTCCGTCGTTGGTGGATTGACATCACCTATCAGTTCAATAAAAAGCAGACTCGACGATCAAAGCAAGTAAGCTGTCGGCGTAGGCCAATAAACCTATTACTAGAAATATACTTATATGCGCAAACCACAGTACTGTTTACCGCACAGAAACACATTTTAACGCGCTTTGTTAAATAGGCGCTAACCGCTTAATTAGAAATTAAACTGTCGATGATTGTTAGCTAACAATTACATTTCGTAGCATCGTATCAATTAGTCGCACTTAAGCTCCTGAGACATAACACATACATTATCGCATGCACTATGAACCCAAATATACACCAATGTACTACTGCAAATATGGAAATACAAAAGACATTTATTAAGTAATAACCATTTATTATAGAGAAATCGTCAATATTGTATAATACAAGCAGATATCCCGTAAAGGAGGCGATTAGGCAATCTGCAGAACAAAAACAATTTTTAGAGATGAGAAAACTAATTTCTTACTTATCTTCTAAGAATTCTTTTCGTATAATTTTCAAGCTTCGTAAACACTCGCATAGCAAAGCTTTCGCCAAACTTTTGAAAAATTAATCGACCATTTCTTTGTGTATTTATCATTTTCTGCAGTAGCTGCTTCGATGGTTTAAAACATGGAGTCGCGCTGTTTATTGGAACACATAAGTTGTAACTGTGCATCCAGCGTCTACAGTGTCTCAGCATAATATCAACTGTCGATGTAATAAGTCATAACAAAGATAAAACTTACTAGTAAATTACTGTCTCTTAAATGTGCTAGCAACATGTGCCGACATGGATAACGGCACTTGATGTACGTTGGACAGGTGCACTCACCCGAAGTCAGATCCACTTCATATGATTTCGATCCATCATTAATGAACATGTAGTTTGGAGTGGCTAAACTGACTTACAGGTTTCTAACTTTCTTTAATTGATACAACACTCTAGTTGCTGCAAACTTCGTTAGATGTCTAAGGTGCTCCAAACTAGCGGACACATGATAGGTATAATGTCTTGTTGCAGCTACTTCAGCCTCAATCTCTATTCGTCGGGATACCTTTACGTTCCACCTGTAAACTTTGAAAATACATTTATTTAGAGAATCTCTTTTCTGAAGAAAACGCTTCACTTGTCGATGTAGAGATTCAACTCTGTTATTAGTGCTGTTTCCTAACGTCAATATATGATCAGTGTAAGCTGCGGCCCACATATGTTTCTTGGGCATCCAGTATCTTTGCACGTAACCCGTGACGTTGGGTGCCAGCTGCGTTGCGATTCTAAAATAATTGTCAAATCTAAAAAAATATTTCATTGGTTGATATTACCATTTTTTACTTTCTGTGGTGACCAAGCGGCATAGATAAGCTTTAGCGCGACGATCCCGAGTCTATTCAAAGTAATATAAAGTTAGTTAGGCTTGCTTTACCTTTCTGCATAGAGCACGAAAGAACATAGTTGTATGTTAGCATTTCTATGAGTCTGGCTTACAGCCGCTATTTCTGCATGGGATGAGTCCATTACGAAGGTTTCGGTGGACGAGGTATCACCCATGATTTCTTGAAACATATTGAGAATCCACCTTACGTCTTCTGTAAATTCTTTTTTCGTCCAGGCAAACATTACCGGACGTCCACGTCCCATGTAATCAGTTATTACCAGCTGAAACATAGAAAATCTACAACTATTGATAAATAAGGTAGCTTTCTTACCTCGCCCTATTTATGTTATATGTGGAATCAATGCCTACCACTTCCGGGAACGTGCGATACAAACGAATTTGATCCTCGGTTGAAAAGCATACACGACTTAATCTTCTTACATTACCTTCACCATTATGAAACTCACGTAGGTGTCCACGTTCACGGATATAATCAAACACTTGATTACGTGAACGGAAGGCTACAATTATATTACTACACACCTACCTAGGGCTGTTTTTGACTTCATATTTCGTATATCATCAGAGATAAGCTCTTTCTGATATTTATTTCTCACATGTTCCATAACTGCATCACATGAAGATGACTGTTGGAGAACTGGATTTAGACTTTCCTTTTCCTCTTCCGATAAGCGTCTGAACCAAGGATCGCATCTCATAAAAGATTTCGTGCAGGGATGGTTGTGTGTCATGATGTATGAACGGACGATATACTCATTGACATTCAGCACTACACGAAACATAGATTTACAATCCAAGTATTTAGACCTAAAGTAGTGATAATTACAGTCCAACTTACGGTTTGTTTCTCTGACCAGTCCCCTGAAGTTTCCTTTTATTACCAAACGGACATTTAAAAACAACGAAATTGTATTTAAAAGAAGAAAACGAGGCACGTTGACTTTGCGAATGGATATAATGAGTGAAGGTGATCTACGATTGCATTAAATTTATTAACTTACAGACTGAAACTCTTCAACAGCTCGCTCTACATCCTCCCAACTGAAAAATCGTCGGTTAAGCACAACATTTTCAAAGGCTGCTTTCAGATAGACATTAGTTTCTTGTGAGGAACAGGCCAAACAACTTTTATTCAATAAGTAGATATATATACTATGGACTCACATATTAGTAGTCATATTCCTTCGTTAAAACAATTTTGCTGAGATTTCTGAGGGTGGAAAAAGGATGGCTAGTCTGCCACGCTGCTAATGAGGAATGGCCGCCACGCACTTAATCACTCAAGGTCACAAAAATGTCATATTGCGGCAAAATCAAACCAGGTTGATGATTATCTAGTGCCCTATTTGAGTGTTATCTAAAAAAGCTAATAATTATCACACTTGTCTGTTTGGATTGATGCTAATACCTTTGATAGCTTACATTTACTACAATTATTAACTTATGGGTCGTCTCTCTAAAAAAAGAGCTCGTCAAAGCCCTCAGTGCTCAGTTAATAACAACTCTATATGCAGAGCAAACTTCTAATCTAGTGACTCCGGGTTTGAAAGACCCAGTAATGCTGGATTTCACACCAGTGATTCAACTACCGAAAATATTTGATATGAATCACACTTCTATGCCACAGAACAGTAGCATCGAGAAGGTTAGTTGTGAGTTGCAGCATCTAACTCAGCAGCTAGCAGAAATGCGTTCCCAAATGGAGTCATTCTCAATCGTGGTGTGTGGCGTTAATTAAGAACTTAACGCACTGTCGCCCCTTAAATTGCTACTGACAAAGGATACAGGTTCACCTGTACTGGAAGATGTTACGAAAATAGAAACCGTAATCGACTTCATTGTTACAGAAGTAACTAAGCGTATGATATCCCGTCAGAACGTAATTCTCTACAATATACCGGATAAGGCACCACTAAGAACCGTTAGGTATTCTTTACTAAAGTAAGATAATCTTTTAGACTGTTCTTGTCAATGCCTCCGTCTTACTAAGAAACATCAGAAGTACTCATGCCCTATTCTCTTCCGATTCGATTCTCAATCGGCAGCACTTCAGTTAAAACAAGCTGAACAATTAATAAGTTCATCTACTAAGTATAAGAAGGTCCATATAGTGGAGGATAAGACAGCAATCCAAAGACATAGGAGACTAGAAGACTCACACTTAGGTTAAGTAGAGCAGGATACTAATGTGAAGTGCCTAAATACACCACCTGGTACTGCTACAGAATCCTATGATGGTACTATTAATCAACAAGCGAGTGTTATGCTGCGAGACACACCAATAACAGGACAAGCCTCTGACAACTTCCCAAGTGATGTAGATTTAGACGACGCTACCTCCAATGCCAAGCCTTCTAGTTCTTCACTGAGTGAAAAGATGCGAACTCCCAAAGCTCAGGTAAAAGCCATGGTTAGCCCATTAAGCAACTTAAGTATAATGAAAGGGGAGACAAAAAGACCGTCGGAACTAAATGTAAGCTCCAAACAGGCTGTACGTAACCAGTCAAAACATAGCTCATTTAATTGCCAGCGTAAGCCACGTGGTGAACAAGTACACAACACTTTTTACCACTCTGACGTAAATAACTTTGCAAGAAATTATTGGTCGCCGAATACACAGCAGTAAGCTCTAAGCCCTGGTAATCCTACACCATACACGACTTACTCAGATCGCATAAGTGGTTTTACTTTCCCTCCTCACTTTCATAATTATACCGCTGATGGGCTACTAGGATATCCTCCGTCTTTTGCTTATAGCCAACGTGCTGCCATGTTGCCTAACTTAAGCTACTCAGAACATCCTATCTCTGACAACTCTAATAATTTTTTTGGGATAGGGCAGTCACTAGTCCCATTAGCAATACAGCTTGCTAAAACATTAGCTCAAGCAGTCAGACTGCCCTATTAAACGACCATCTAGTTACGTCAAACACAAACGATTTAGACAAAGGTCTTATTCGATTCTTCACAATTCACTCTTCATTTCTAAACTTTTTAGTAATTAACGCCCGCTCAATTCTTAATAAAATATCGACTCTAAAAACTATAGTCTTATTAGCTAAACCTTCATTAATATTTGTCACAGAAACATGGTGTTCCTCCTCAGTAACTGACTCAGAATTAGCCATTCAGGACTGTTATATCGCGGCAATAGAGAATATAGACGGGGTGGCGGCTGTTTAATATACGTAAGTGTTTGTTTTTCGTCTAGTAGAATCAATGACGAAATACTAAATAAGGTACCAGAGTCGGTCTGGATATCAGTTAATATTCAGAACTACAGTTTACTTTTCGGTTGCATATATAGAACCCCTAACACATCGACTACTGTAGATAACACCATTAATAATGCTTTTGTACATACCTCTGCCCTAAATTATAATGCGAAAGTCATCGCAGGTGACTTTAATCTTCCTAGGATAGACTGGAATGTTGGTAGAGGACTGTCATATGATGAAGAAAATCTTCTTAGTACATTAGACTTGCACTGTTGGACACAATGTGTACACAGTCCCACGAGATATAATAACATTCTCGACCTAGTTTTCTGTCATGATGTCACTCCTCTGTCACTTCAAGTTAGTAAAGAGCTCGAAACTAGTGACGACAAAATGATTCTATGTGCTCTCCCTTTTAATATTAATCTTAGTCACCATAATAATAATCGTAAATTACGTAAAACTAGACAATATCGAGACTATAAAAATGTGGATTAGAATCTTCTACACGACCTTCTAAGATGCTCTGACTGGGACAATTTTTTCTTAACTAATAATCATTACGGAAGCACTAGATATATTTTATCAAATTAATGACTCGTGTTTAGATCCGATTGCATCTATTAAGATAAGCAATATAATTGAGTCAATTGATCTGTACATACCACTTCATTACCGTAAAAAGCTTAGACGCTTACAGAAGTGTTATTTTAAGTCAAATGACTTTTCTGCATTCGTGGAAATTACGATGACCTATAATCAACTAAAAGAAGTCCACAGGTTAAATGCGATTAAAGAAGAGGTGTCACCAATGGACAGTAGCTCCAAGATACAAAACTTGGTGCGACTGTTCAATAAACGCCTCAAACCTTCTTGGAATAGTGATATTCCCTGCATTTTACGAGATGGAATACTGATTAATGACCATAATACTATAGTGAACCTGTTCAGCGATTTCTTTGCTAACAGAGGTAAGCCGCTGGATGATATTGAGGTAGAAATGATCAGTTCGGCTACTAACTATATGGAGTTCGTTACTTTCACTTATGATAATATTTGTAAATCCATCAAATCACTTAGAACGTCAAGTAGTTGTGGAGTTGATGGGTTGGCATCCATTTACTTCAAACTCGGGGAAACCTAATATGCCATTAATCCTATTAAGACTGTTCGACCTTTCATTGACAGCAGGTACATACCCTAGCAGATGGAAAACCTCTTACATCTGCCCTCGCTTCAAATCAGGTGACAGAACAAACTTGCATAACTATAGGCCAATAAATATCACCCCAGTCATCTCTAGAATAATGGAAAAATAGTATGTGACAAAATATCTGATCATTTACTCTATGAGAAACTTATCTCTAATTTCCAACATGGTTTCCTCAAAACTAGGTCTTGCATGACTTGTCACTTTGAATTCTTTAATTTAATTTTTACTGAACGAAGCCTTGGGCACGTGGTGTTAGTATTGTACTTAGACATATCTAAAGCTTTTGACATGGTTAACCACAGGCTTCTTATGGGCAAACTCTCCTCTTATGGGATTAAAAATCCATTACTTGCATGGTTGAACTCTTTCCTCAGTCATAGACACCAAATTGTCAAAATTAACTCCACCCTGTCCAAGGTAGAACCAGTTGCAAGTGGCGTTATACAAGAAAGTGTCTTAGGCCCACTGCTCTTTATAGCTTATGTAAATGATATATGCAAATGCTTTAGCATGGGAAAACCCTTTCTATACGCAGATGATCTTAAAGTAGTATACTCATTCCCTCCCCATGAATTCGCACACACATTCTGTAGCGTCACTGCTGAACTCAACAAGGTCACAGTATGGTGCTCAAAATGGAAGTTAGACCTCAATGCTTCTAAGTGTGGTTGGATATGTTTTGGAGATAAGCGCCTCAATTTCGATCTCTTCATAAACGGTAGTAAGCTGTCTAGGCTGCAGTCAGTAGTTGACTTAGGACTAAGATACTCTTATGATCTATCTTTTACAGAACAGGTCAATATGCAGACACCTAAGTCACATCGACTACTGGGTTGCATAATACGTAACTTTCATAGCAATGACTCTCATATCCTACTATATAGGGTTTGTGTCCGACCCTTACCTGAATACTGCACTTTTATTCTCAGTAATGTTTCCATCAAGAACAAACTCAAACTGGAGTCGGTACAACGTCGCTTTACTCTTCGTATTTTTAGTACAGATTGTACTCTGGACTATAAAACTAGGTGCATTAAATTAGAACTAGAAACTTTATGGAGGCGCCGACCCAAGTTAAACTTAATCTTCTTTTATTAGATATTGAACAATTTGGCGTTTTCATCATCTAGCACAATTGCGTTCGAGGAACCTTCTTGCTATAACCTACGCAATTCAGCCTCGAAAGTAAAAATTTCACATTCTAAATCCGCTCTTTATATGAATTATTTTACAAATAAGTCCTCGAGAATCTGGAACAATTTGCCTCAAGCCATTCAGAAACAGATTCACTTTCTTTATTTGTGCAACAGGTTGATCATCTCATCGATTCTGATAGCCCATTAAAAATGTTCACCCCAACTATTGTTTCTTATTCCACTAGCGAAATAATAGGGACTCTAAATGTGTAAGCACCAGTTACCTGTCATAGTCATGGGCTAGTGTTCTTCATCTTTAATCCAAATATAAACGCAAGTTAACGTAAGTGGCATGTCATGTCCTTCAATGCCTGTATACACATTGATTGTCTCAGAATACCAGTGCTTTTGTTTTCTCTGTCTTCGTCTTTCCTATATTTGTAGAATAATATGTATATGGCTATTGTGGAACCTACTGGCACGAAACTACTGACTTCTCTTCTACGCATAAGTTCTTGATCTTATCCTGCATCTAAACACGCTCAATACTCCACTCTGCAAACTCCTAACCGTTTTTTGGAATTGTAACGCAGTGGTCAAGGAGCGCGCGGTTCTTATTCATATTAGCACCAGTATACAATATAAATATTTGATGTCCTAATAGTTAAAACTTTGTGGCAGTTGATTTGATTCTCAATTCAAATCTGTATATGTTATGAATGTCCTGACATTGACAATTTGTAATAATATTTGTATGTATGTAAACTTATCATTGTGACCATGCCTGTAAACTGGCATGCTCTCATGTACAAAGTGAAAATAAAACTATTATTATTATTACCTTATATGCTACGCAACGCCCGATTTTCGGAAACCATTATAATTTTACTATTAATATGTTATGAAATTTAGTATATAATTCGTCAAAGTTTGCAGGCATTGTCATGATGATACAAAGTGGTTAACTCATAATTTAAAGAACGTAAAATTACGTGCATGTTCTATCAGTGGCATTTACATAACATTAGATGAATGTGTGGTAAGAAGACCAAATAGGATCAAGTAACGATTCATTATCAACCTGAAGGCACTTTGTAATCCTGGAGGTTCAAATATACATGAGTAGAAAATATTTGTTAATAAACAAGGAAGTAAATGATTACTTGAGCTTTATTGTGTTAATGTATGCTTAAGGTTTGAAGTCTACTCTTTATGAGTCACCCTAAGTTGCTACATTAGCTTCCCCTTAGAAGTGACCTCCGTAGGAACGTAGATTCGATCAACGTATCAAACAATAGCATCTCGGTTCTACCTCTGTAGCTCAATCGAGAATTCCAGCTCATCCAGCGCCTATCATTTGATCACTATCAAACAGTCTGTCAGTATTTGACGATACTGCGTGGATGACATTTGCTTTTATAACTTGTTATCTAATCTTGTGGCGTTTACATTCTCCCACAAATGATCGTCGGATGCTTAGTGAACCCAACCACCGGACGGTGACCAGAGCTTGGCAAGTAATGGGGGTAGGGAAATGGAGCAAGAATATCTAATGAAAATCCACGAGCTGGCTTTTCAACACAATTTTGTTGAGGAATGATTTTCCCGTGCTCAGTCCGGCTATCAGGTGTTCACTCACCCGCCTATTGAGTCGCTGTAACGTCAAAATTAGTAAAGAATCTACTTCGAAAAAACTGTGAAACCCAATCACACCTAATGAGTTGTCCCACTGTGTATGAAAGGTTAAAGTACAAAAAGACATATACAATTATATTTGATAAGTACTCGTTTCTGCGTAAGTGTTCGGTTTTCAGAACAGCTTGGCAAACTGGAAGAAAATAGACGTGACGTGGATATCTTGTGCACGCAAATACATCAAAAAATCAATTTCAGTAGATATATATACAAATACGTGAACTTGCCAGGAGTCAGACCAAATAGGTGACCTTATACATGTGACAACCGCCTTTGATGACTAGGTTCGTCACGGTGGGTACTGATGGCGCTCATGAAAACAAAAATTTATGGCATATGCTTAGGAAAAAAAATGAACTACCCAAAACATGGGAGTGCTTGGGTTCATTAGGATCAAAGATATAATCTGTGTCTTGCAGATCGCTTACTCATTAAGTGATAGGTATGTAAGTCATAGCAAACCTGTATTTTCTAAGATCAACTGAAAAGTGAGTAGATTCCAATATTACACGTGTGCGAATCCCATTAGTCATGAGTGTTGGTAATAAGTGACCAACGTAGGGTACAGTGCAGTTGTTCAAATCCGTGTGGGTGTAGTGCTTTTGTAATTGTGAACATTAGATCAAACCAAGTTATAAATCAATGAAAACTGTGTGGCCAATATTGTAATATTACCGGTAAAGTACTGGACAATATTCGCAGTTATGTAAGTGTTCCAATCTCGATAAAGTGAATGCAAACTTCGTGGTTATCCGAGAGAGCATAAGATTCAGCTAGGGGAAGTATTACTACTAACAAATGTCTATGATAATGGTATGGACTGATAATAATCGTTCGCATAAAGCCTATTGTGGGGAAATCACACTATTTAATGATGATTTTGAGTCAGTTTAACAACATGGTTTGTTAATAGTTCTATTAACTTTATAAATCAAATTACGTGATTGATAAGTTATGACAAGGTTTTATGATAATATCCCAGAACAATTAGGAGTAACTGGTGGTAATGTCGACTTGCGACAAGCTAGTGAAAAGTGGGTTGGATTTCTGGGCAATCCAATGATAGAATATGGTTTAGGCCTTCAAAGAATCCAAGTTGACTGGTTATATTAAAATTTACGGTCCAGAAGTAATCGTCAATTTAGAATCACTTTCAATGTTAGGCTCCGGAGTTTGTTTAAATGCTTGTCTGACTAATAATCAGATGAGAGCCCAATCCACTACGTCTAGTCTATTGCTTGTTGGCACGGAAGCCCGTTAAGTGGAAACTCTTTTTTTATCCACATCATTTTGAATCCTTTTATTAAACAGAATTTCGAGTCTTTTCCAATCAAGATTTAAAGGTAAATAAATCAATTTAGCTCTTATAAATTGGAGTGTATTTTTCAAGTCTGCATTCTGACCGACAGTTATTTCTCGTGATATACAAGCCAAACAATTATTAATCATTGAGCAGATCAATAAAAATCGGAGACTCACCTATTTTTAGCCATATTTTTTTGGAAAATATTAGTGTTGAGATTTGTTGACAGTCAATTAATAGTGACTAGTTTGTCACATTGTAAATTCGAAACACCGCCATAGGTCTATCAGCTCTAGGTCACAATGCTGTCACATTATGAAAAATGGAACTTTCATGACGAGCAACTTGTGCCGGATAGTAGAGAAATACTATAGAAATATCAAGGTTACGTATAAATTTTTGAGCATGTAGTTAAACGATAGGTTTCTTGTCCTTGCGCAAACTATGCCCTTAAGGGTCGTTCTGAAAATTACTGTTTGTGTATTTTTAGCGGATTTTACCTGCAGATCTCCATTTTTCTATGTATAAGCTTATTTTATTACATTTTGTACTAAACATAGGAAACTTATCCTAGACTATCAGCTATGTATAGCCAACTGTTGTTGCGACGTGAATTTCGCAACTAAAATCTACGAAACATCAGTAAAATTAAAATACTCTTTTACTTATGTTCATATTTTAGTTCTATGCCACTTTTAATTAAATCGTTAACTTTTAACCTAAAGCGATTTCTGTTTAGAACTTGTGATCATGCCTAATGCATTAGGACATAAATATGCTGTAATATCTTAACATGCCTAGCTTTCACGTATTTTTCATAGTTGCATAACTGCTGTGGGCAATTTTAAAAGTAAATTACAATTATACACCTGTCATTTACATTTTATCAAGGTTTATATCATTTAAATAATACACCAAACACTAGATTTTCGCTGGCCGAAATTCTTGATCATTTTGGGTCAGGATTTATCTGTACCAAGTAACATTTTGAGAGGAAATTAATACTTACAGTAACATCACTATTGTTAATTAGACAGTTGATCTTTCTCAGTCACACTGAAATCTAGAAAATTCAATCTCGTTGATATGAACAGTTTGCAATACAGAAACTAAGACAGAACAACGGTGAGTACAATTGCAGTATTACGAATGAAGATTACCAAAATGCAAAATTAATTTTACCCTCAACTGTGTCATGCAAGTTCATCAATTAGAAAAGAAAGCTGAATTTACAGATGTTTTGGTAGATGATTACAAAAAACGTAATGAGTGTTCTGAAGTGAAAATTTGCTAATGGTTCTGTTGAAGACTATGATCAGTGGCGAACCCATGTAAAATGAATAGTGATGGGCCAAATACGCTTTCAAAAGCCGTACTTTAAGAGGCATTGAAACCGAATTCAGTAATTAAGCTTTTTGAAGGATTTCCATCAATATTTTTCTCAGTAAAAAAATATCGATTAAAAGCGAATTGCTCTTCAAGTTTACTTTCAAATCCTATTTAATATTTTGCCTAGTCATTATGCTAATTACCCAATTAAATTTTTGAATTGAGTTAATTATAACTATACTACTTCTGCTTTAATAAAGGATACAACTGATAAAGGAGCTTAGAGCGAATCAGAGGTTAGTGTTACTTTTATCTGGTTAGTTCAAAACAAATAAAATGGGGTGGTATGCTATAATTACGCATCATATATTTTCTTGTCCGCTAATTTAACAATAACAGGAAAGTTTGTAGAGTTTCGGGATAATAAATCCTCAAATCCAGTGATAAAAGCACATTTTAAATGGGCGACTTAAGAAATCGTTGGAATGTACATACGCGTGGGATGTACACAATACGCGTGCAAAGACGTTGATACTTATTACGGAATTCGACACTTGCTGCTGATACTGGGCGAACACGTTGTAATTAATCAGGGATATTATGACTTCTAGCTTAAAGTTTACTGCTGCACAAGATGTCTAGAAATTAGAAATATAACAGTGACGTAACAGAATGTAGGTGATGGAAACGATGTGTGCACATGAAAGCCTGTATGGAAAGTAAGACCAGCCTATGTAAGCAACTAGATAGTAATTGATAAAGAGTGTGCAATAAACACCCTTGAGCATTGTAGTAACTGCGTTCCCATAAAAATCATCAAGTAGATAACGTTCCTAGGCCGTAATAACCTCTCTTTCTGCAAGCAATGTTAGGCGATTTAATATAACCTCACATTTTTAGAGGACACTAAGTAAAATGATAGCATCTGTAGGGGCTTCATTAAAACTGCAGTAATTTTACAGAACACAGGCACTTGTTAATTTCGTGTATCGTGGTCATTCCAATTCTAAATCACCTAGGTTGTCATTTCCAATGGGTTGATGAGAATTTTACACTTGATTGTTGACAGTTACTCATTAATGGTATGAATTTACTGTAGGGATATTTCGACTTCCTATGCCTAAATCGTTTGCCTTTGTGCATACACAGAACAGACGTTCATAAGCTTTGGTCTACACATTCTTTGTGTCACTGTAAATCAGAAGCTTTCTTATTTATTCATAGGCCACGTCCCCAACTCTTAAGGGCATCCGTACTTGTTTCGACGATGGGTTGCATGACACTACTCTCAGCACTACACAACCTTCATGATTAATCCGTTCCGATTAAGAGAGTAGTATATAAGTGATCGGTTTAAGTCCTCAAATGTGCTAATTCCTAACCACCTGAATCTGACTATGGTATAACTATTGACTAGTAACCTGTATATTTACACCTAACAGGGCATCAGTACCATAAAACAAACAAATTTTCGTCTTATTGTGGTGTTCAGCACCCTGAGGAGGATATGAGATACTAAGCATGTATTGGTATGGCACATACTGACACTACATATAGCTCAGTGCAATAAAGTAACGGGTTGAAGCGATGCAAATTATATAGTTATAACAACACTCATATTCGTGAACTTATTTAGTGCCTGTTTAAACTGTTGGAAAACTTCGCAAGTGTTGGACGATCTAACAACAATACTCCTTGCTCTCATGGAACATTTGGCCAACCTACTGCAAAACCTAATAATGGAAATTAATGTTAATTAGTAGACGTTAAATTCTGTTTAAACACTATTTGATCAGGCTTTCTTAGTATTGGTTGACTTTCCAGTCAGGACTATAAAACAGGGACGAGTCTATGTGATTTTTACTTTATGATTGACGTTCATTGACTAGTAAAAATGCAGCCTAGGGTGGCATTATATTATTACTAGAAAAAGTATACAAAATAAAGTATTACTCTAATGCGTACTGTAAGCTTTTTTGATCAATAAATATTCCAAATTATTTAAGGCTTGTTAGCATTTAAATGCAAAGTAATTTCTATATAAATACTCATCCATATGGCTATATAACAATTTCTACGAGTTCCTTTACAGTCGCAAGAATAATTTTTTATTTTAAATCACACGGATTCTATGTTGTTCTTATGTATTTGTGTTAAGAGGTCTACGAAGTGCTAGTTGTGGACGACGACTTAATGGCTATATTTATCTCTAGATAAGCACCGGTATGACATTAAATCAGCTGTGTAAGTTTTTCTTCGTCGTTCGAAACGCTTCCTAATAATCGCAATTAAAGTAGACTTCTTCAGTTCAGAAGCCCTTTCAAAGTGTCATTTGCCTAGATGTCGATCCCAAATACGAAATACATAATGTAGGTTTTAATATAAAAAGTACCTACTCACGCTGCATGTATGCTGTTCCCGATTATATTTCCAATTTCTAAAAACCATTTCATCAATCTCAGCGCTTATACAATTGCCTTCCATATACAATCATGTTCTTATCAGTATCTTCGCATACACATATCTACAGTACTAATACTACTGTACAGATGTAACTTTGGCAACTTCCTCCATGACCGCAGCAGCAATCATAGGTGTCTCCAATAACCACTGGATTGCTAGAACCACTATCTGCTACAAAAAAATTTTAAACGCGTGAAAAATGGATTAAATTGAAAAGATCTTTTTGAATCAACATTTGTGGTAACACAATATCATTTTGTAACTCTTTTCCAGGCATTCCTCTTTATGCATAGACTCACTAGTTACGTGAACAAGTTCTAAGAAGTTAACCTTCCTTCTGTTGACGAATTTATAGTCAGCATTGTCAAGTAAACTGTGTGCAATGACCTTGAAGTGAGAAATCGCTATTTCATTGCTTCGTCTCTATCCTATAGTCCTGCCATTCTCTAGATGCTCTTTGATTATACCATATGATTGTCATCATACAGTAAGTAGACCTCATTACTGGGAACATATATGGCCAAAATACATTGCTGCTAGTCCACAGTAGTATAAAAAACGACTTTTTGAACCGTCTAAATGTATCCAGATTCGTAGTACTTGATTACCAACTTACAAATGGCCAGTTACAGGAGAGCGATATTAAGCCGTCCAAATGCCACAGAATATATTCACTAGTTTGTAGTTTTAGGGAGACTACACATTCAACAGTCATAATTTGTTCACAGGGCTTATCACGACTAGACTCCTTAATAAGCATGTGACAAATCGCTTAAATTTGCCTCCAAATATCTAAAGAATCAACCAATAGGAACCTAGACATAAACTTGGCGCAATTTCCAACGGTTACTGCGGTTACTGATTAGTAAGTACCTATGTATCGACTGTGACTTCAAAACAAAACGAGTTACTCTGTGTAAATATTATGTATAAATATGTATATATACTTATCCCAAAAGCACCTTCAGCTCCTTTACATACTTGGCATAACAATTGGCTTAAAGTAAACTCTGTTTTTAGTCTATGCGTCATGTTCTGTTCAACATGTATTTTGTCTGCTCGTTCTTTTGAAGGCACTTTCACAATATTTCAGTTTCCGGACACAGCATGCTAAACTATAACGAAGCAGCCGCCACAAGTCACGATACAATATACAGCTAACTAATGGTAGTCTCAACTCCTGCTTTAATTACAGCTGGCTTTCACACCTTTTTTCTGCGTCATATTTTTAGGCAATAATCGTATAATAGTACTAAGTCATATATTAAATCCATAGATGAGTGGCCTTAGTTTGTTCATTGACACTCAGTTCATGAAGTTTATTTGCA
>CM046067.1:2013733-2063919 GCA_025215515.1 Schistosoma japonicum | reverse complement strand
TCTTTGATGTTTGCAAAATATGCATAGACCAATAAAGAAAAGAAGTGAAAGTTACACCAAGCTAAGTAACATTCAACATTGTGTCCAGTTCAGGATCTACAGTTTTACAAATATCATGCGAAGTAAACCCATGAAGTTGCTTAGACCTGTTCCATATTTCAGTTATTCGGCATTTGACTACCATAGTTTAACATTCACTGCTAAAGATCCATTCATTTCCAAGCAATTTTGTTATTTTCGACAACTAAGGAGGAGTGACGTACTTTCAGTATGAAGATTACATTCTTGTCTTTCTTTTGTATTCTTTTCGCCTTAATCTCGCATCGTTTACTGTTAGTGTACCATGTTACAGTTAGGAATTACAGTTAATTGATTGTGTACACGTTACCTCAATTCACTACTACTGTCTGTTTATTTGGCTGATTGTATAGTCTAGTTTACGTTTATATAAAGAAATGCTTGAAATATAAAACGATGTGTGTAGTTGATGTTTCAGCTTTTGTTCTTCTAATTTCAGCTTGAGACTGAATGGGTATTGAGCAGACGTGCAGTGACTGACAAGACACTCTCATCGGCGTTTGTCACTGTAATCTTGTGCCCCAACTAATTGGTCACACCTACCACTATAACAGACACTTTTGACATTATAACAAACGTAACGATGAAGTAAATGACATAGAAATCGTAAGAACATCTGCATAAAAGAGAGCAAATCATACAAGAAAAGAACAGTATGTCATGTAAAGACATTTAATGTACTACTTATTGATCTATTCAAACTCCATACTGCAACATGACTTATCCCAAACACCATTAAAATGGAATCATCTATTCTGTTGTATTAATATATGACTTATTTTAACTACTTCATAGATTCATTTATATACTTCTGAATGAATCTAATGCAATAGACATCTTCTCTTGGTTCTATTGTATTCTCCATTATTACTTATTCTAACCTAAAGTTTTATCTAACAAATCATCTTAGCATGAATCATTCATTAATAACTGTGAGAATACATATCTATTCGATGTATAGATGTGGTATACTTTCATTATGGGAAATCATATCAATTAGCATAGTGAGGAAAGATAGAAAGTAGTGTATTGGCACTAGTCTTCTTTGAATACATCTATAGTTTATACAAGATTGAATGTCTCAGGCAAGTTGTATATCAGATAGTGTATTCACACAAATGAGTATTTTTATACAGACTGGTTTACATCTAATGCAAATGAAGTTGTATGTGCATGAAGAAAACCTCCTTTTCAAGAAACTATGGTCAGTGATCTACATTAAACTGGAAGGTTTGTATAGAATAATGGTTAGTTTATTGTTTATATACGTCACGCATTGATCTAGACCTCTTGATGTAATTGTGATGTCAAGGGGAATGGTGAAATGTCACTTGATAGTCGATTACTACGATCACACAGTTGTTTAATGCTTCTTTGTTTTCAATGATGCCAAAATGAAATCATTTCACGATAAATGAAAATACACTGCAAAATCATGCATTCGGAAAACTCACAGCTTTATTTACAAGTGAGACCTGATGAAATATATGGGACTGTTTACTCTCTACCTTTCTCTTTCTGTGGGTTGTTAAATGGATGATATAACCTGCAGCATCTCAAGGGAAACACAAAATGCAGTGGACAAAGTAGATGCAACTAGACAACTTGGACTTTGCAGATAACCTAGTTCTTCTATTCCACGCACACAAATCCAGGTGAAAATGGATTGTGTTACAAAAACCTCTACAGTGATTAGTAGTAGTCAATAACATGCATGAAGGAGAAACCAAGATCCGCAGATATAAAACAATAGAAAGCCAATCAAATTGTACTTTACGGGGAAACTCTGAAAGATGTTGAAAGTTTTACACACCTTGGTAGCATCATTAACAAGAAAGTATGATCTGATAAAGATGTGAAGGCATGGATTGGGAAGACAAAAGCAGCATTTCTACAATTGGAAATTATCTCCAACTCAAACCATTTGTCAGCCAACATCACAGCCACAATTTTCAATGGAAATGTGAAGACACTTATAATGCATTGAACTGAAACTTGTTCGGAAACTATGAAAATATCGTTCATAAGAAACAAGCCTTTATAAACAGCGGTGTGAGCAAGTTACCTCGAAATCGTTGATCAGACAACCTCAGCGTCAATCTCCTATGACTGAGAACAATCTAACTTCCTTTTGAGGAGGAAATTAGAAGAAGACTTGATAGGTGTGTAGGACAAACATTGAGGTAAACAATAAACTGCGTTGCGAGACAACCACTAGCGTGGAATCCTCATTGGCTAAAGAAACGTAAAAGATCGAATAACACACAGCTTTGGGAATTAGAGGTAAACATGAAAGGAATGAAAAGTAGTTGAGAAGAACTAGAAAGGAAATTTGAGGACAGAGTTTGTTTCAGAATGCTGGTGAGCTGCCTATACTTTACGAGGAGTAACAGATGCTGATTGGTTGATATAATTGTCCTGGCAACAAACTAAAACGAAATGTTTTGACGAGTTTCCTTCATTATATGATGAAAATGCTATTTGAAAAAGAGTAATCACAGTTATGAGGTACTTTCATGGATACTGGTACTGAATTTGTTATGTGTATGGTTAGCATTTCAGTTAGACATCACAGGTAACCAGCTCACTAGTTACAAATTTCAAGGTGTTTACGAAGTTCTAGTGAAATGTCTTAACTGATGCCGACTCTAAGACAGTTTACCTAGTCACATTATATCCTAAATTCATTGAAGTAAGAATTTCCTTAAGGAATTAATCATATCCTTCAACCCCTTTATTAAAAGCAATGAAAATAAACTCCACACTACTTACTTTCCACCTCTCATTCCCACTCTACTATTCACCCATAGTGCAAAAGGATCAGTGATGTTTTACTAACATACAAGACGAATTTCATCGGTTTTCATCATATAGTGATGTCTAAAATAGGCATTATTACCAAAGAACAACAGTTTGTCAGTATTCTATCTGATGTTGTCATTCCTTAAAAGACAATAACCGAACATCCAGTTTACTTGTTGATAGTACTGATTGTAGACCAACAGTCGTTAATCGAAAATCTTCTTATAGAGAAAATGATGGTCTAATAATCATCTATGGTTATTTCTTAATGGAATTCAATTCAAGTATGGATATTCCAACCTGTAATTATGGCTATTTACTAGGAGGATCGTGGACAATCGTTCGAAGCAGTAGGTTTCGATATCATGAAAGAAATTCACAACTTCTGTTTGTTTACAGTTTTGTTGTATTCACTATTGTGGACTTCATGTTAAAAGTGACTAATCCGTAAGGATACATTCAATATACGATTGAAATTATTTAGTAAATTTTGGATAAATTAAAAACCTACACATAATCAGAACCAGCTTGTATCTTCCTGTTGATTTGTAATGGACTGAAACTAGTTCGCCTCTGTTGTCATATGTGCATCCTGAGAGAATTACCTTCATATAGGAGTAGTACAAGAATATTATTTGTGTTGGATTAAGACTGACAAGCCTTACACAAGTGTGACTGTCTGGACACAGCAGCCTAGTGGTGAGGGCGCGAAGTGGATTGAGTTCGAATCCCAGGGTGAACATCAACATTGAAATGCATGTACATCCAGCCGTTGAGTCCGAAATAAGAGAAAAGGCGCGTCTTGTATTCCGCTTGCCATTCACAATCCAACTTAACTGGAACCTACATAAATTCCCTTTAAGTGGTTATTTCAATGTTATTAACTGGGTGTCAACTTTACCATATGCATTTACTTCAAAATTGACGATCATATTGAACTGATAGAATGATTCATGAATGTTGTAAATATAAGAAGAACTTGAACGACTCCAAGAAGTTCACAATAAGTGTTCATATACAATTCAACTCAAATAATAATTGTGAACTAATGCTATATTAATGCAGTCTGCTCGGGATGCATATATGATAACAGACACTGATCAATTTCAGTCCATGACAAATCAACGGGAGGATCCAAATACAATCTAATTATATATACATACCCATTTCACAAGTAAAGCTGTTTGAACTGGTGGTGAAAGCTGTAATGTTTGTCACGAAACATACTGTGTTTGAGTCCCAATGTGAACATCAACACATGGATGCAGCTGACGAGTGTCAATTAGGACTAAATGAGGGTTCTAACTTCAGCTTGCCAGACACAATCTAACTCAAATAATACTTATGATTTTTATGTTTGTAACTCTTGTGTCGTAATGGTTATTCATTTAAATTTTAATAGACTTAAAAATTAGCATTAATTAACAAAGTACGTACTACTTAAATCCTACTTAAATTAGATAAAAATGATAATGACGTTTATCACACTGAATTGCGATGATTTCGTGAAAATACGTGATACGTTTTATCATTTGAATTGATTACAGTTTATTGTTGGTAGGGTAGCACTGAAAACCATGGAGGATTGGATAGCTGTTTCGACTTGATATAAGATTCTTCAGCAGTGTGTACCCCTCGACGAGACCTAAATAAGACAAAACACGCGTCCTGGATTCCGCTTGTTAGATATAATCCAACTTGAGTAAGAATTGTGATTAATAGCCATATTGAGACACTCCGCTCAGGATGCACACATTAATTCCTGATGAGCCAATAAAACAAACCATTCAATATGATGTAACTAGTAGTTGAGGTAATTACTCGAGCATTCGCAAGAAGAAGTCATCAGCATTGCAATTAAACCATCACCATGGATATAAGGTAGCTCCACTCACTTATATTAGCGTATGATGCAGCATAAAAATGTCGCAGATTAATGAAATTTAGTAATATCAATGGTCAAATGCCAGCCAGCCCAAGGGTGTTAACGATTTTGTTTCCCATTACGTCCAGGTCTCCATTGCTTATGCTAAGATCTAAAGTATCCACTGCTATGAAATTCTGTCCTAAGACAAAACTGTTATCTTGAATCTCCAATTCTTCGTTTTCAATCAAAATCTAAATTAGACTATTTTGTGACATCAAATTCAGCACTCCATTACAACAGTCTTCTTTATCTATTTTATTTTTGTTGTGTCGTTGAACTACTTAGAAATATTAAGTAGCTTGTTAATTCATCAAGCATTTTCAAAATATGTTAGCTATTGAGATTTAGATTACAATCACAAGAGGTATCACTTTACCCATTTGATTACACTGCTATTTCAATTTACTGATCTGTTTTTCTATGTACAACAGTAATTTCTCCTCTTCTTGGCTTACAACCTTTACTGTTTGCTATATCTTAATATAAAGATACTGTTGACATATTCATTCGGCAGTTCTACTTCAATGTAACTCTTATCTACTGATTGTTTTCAGGAAAAACTTTTTATCTGACTATGATTTTCCTGAATTAATCGACGTCATGAAACTTCACAACACTAATTCTGAAGATTCACAATTTCAGGAGGTAACTTGTGATGGGTTAGAGGGTAAACAACTTTAGTTTAGTTAAATCATATAAAGAATTTAGAAGTTATCCACTAGTGGAAATGAATGAAGCGGTCTAAAATACATCAAGAACTAAGTAAAGTTAAAAGTTTCAAATGTTTGACATTAGCTAAGTTGACTAATGGTTAAGGATTTGTGGCAACACCTACAGGCCTCAGAAGTGATCTACTGTAAATGAGTCGTGGATGCACACTGTCAGTGAGGTGTTCTATAACAGAACCAAATAACTGTCATAGAACTTGATGCATTATTTACTAAAGTCATGATATTCAAAGTATTACATTATGAATCTACTATAAATAGATACCCACTGATAATCAGTGTAGTTGTTTCTAATATTGGACTCCTATACAAGACGTTAGACGATGAAAACAATGTCAAACACTAATTGATCTTCATTAACTATTTCTTCGAACTGAAAGCATCTTGTTATGTCAAGTAGAAATTTGCAAAATCTTCACAACATTCAATCGAAAGTTACTTTTTGATGAAGATGTCAAAATAGTTCAACAAATAGACAGTGGTAATGAATGAAGAAAGTAGAGATTTCAACTAATGTTGAACGAATTATTTTGGTATATTTTGGTGAAGATTACAGATGTCTAGGAGAACAGATTACATGCAGTTGAACTAAGTAACAATGGAGTCAGGGTTTAAAAGTTTACAAGTTATAGGTTATAACTTCATAAGAACAACCAGTATCATTCCGTTGACAGGAATATCGGCTCAAGGCGTTTACCCAAATATTGCATTGAATTCTATATCATAGGGGCACATACACAATTTAAATGATTATTGGATTGATTGTATCATAGATATTTAACCCATCCCCCGTAACTTCGTGGAATTAACATCTCATGATACGCCTATGAAGTGAGAAGCAACCCAGGAATAAACCACAATGATATGAAAAGAGAAGTAACTGATTTCTTAGGAGTATACACTTTGTGATTACAGTAAAATATTAGAACGATCAAAAGTGATTCATAAACTATTCTCTCTAAATAACTGGTCGACTACTGTAAGGAGGTAAGTAACATTTTACGCCTTCCAAGATGAACTTGAATAATTATCGAATATACATGTAAATGAGCTGTAGAAATGTCATTATGGTTATCCAGTTGTATGCACAGTATGAACCTAATTTTACTTAAGTCATTATAAATGAACTAATATTGAACTGTTGTGGATAAAAGGTGAGCAATGCCTTTGTAGTTGCATATTGTAATCGATTGTGTACATACACAGTCCTGGATTATGTTCACAGAAAAGGAATTGGCAGTCTGAAGACTGACTTATTGTCATGTAAATTTGAGTAACAAAATAAATCGATATGACAATGATGATTGGATGTATATTTTTACAGTTGGTAACAACACGTTGAACTGTGTAATCACTCAATCAATAATTGGAACATGCTCGAATGTTGGAGTAACTAGATAATGTCGGAATTCATTTAGTCAATAATTAGTTGCTGTGATGCAGCTGGCAGTAATCCATCTCCTTGGTTTATATTGTTAGAATTCGCCCACATGTATACGGTTTCAGATTTTAGTGATTGTTCGATCAGAATAAAAATCTTTTTGAAAAATTTCAGCTTCGTTGAAGTTGATGTTGTACCCTGATTTTATTGAATGTAATGCTATTGATGAAATATTTTCAAGATTTCTTAGATCTTCAGAGGATTTAGGAATTTGCTTTAAAGAAAGTATGTGTTCCTTCATCCTTACATTCAACTGTCGTAATGCATTTCCTACGTGTGTAGCATTACATTTCTTGCATTTCATCTTATAGACACAGTTCATTTGCAATTCCCTCGATACTTTATTCTTGATATTTACAAGTACAAGGTCTGTAGGATTGTTTGTCCGGTAGAAGATACGTATACAATATCGATTTAAAAATCGTTTTATCTTTCAGCTTACCTTGTCCATTACGTTTTTTCCTTAAGTATATTTTTGACAAGATTCTTAGGGTAGATGTTTATTTTTAATGAGAACATTACTACGTTTAATTCATTTTCTTGATGTTTCGTATCTGTGACTGATTGAAGATTCTGTTTGACAGGTTTCCAACAACAATCACGTTCGTTGATTTGACATACACTGACTTATAGTCTAGGCATCATCCAGAATACGTTGGTTTCCAAAAACTTAATGTTATCCCTAGGACAATTAACTTATCAACATTCGACTCAACAGTTGACAGAGGATAATTTGAGTTTCCTTGTGAAATGTTGTTGTTGAGAATACTGTTGACTATTTCAAAAAGGTTAATCTGATTTATCTAGTTTTATAATAATGAAAGGTATCATCTACTTACTTCAGCCAGAATTTACATAAACAGACACCTTTGACAGTGTATTCGTTTTCAATTGGCAACTACTGGGAACACTGAAATTCTCATCACTTTGTCACTGTCTACAAATAAATATTCATGCATAATTTCTAATGAAATGTTAATGTTAACTACTGTGAATAATGCACAACCATCAAAGCATGCCATCCTTATTCATCTTCATCTAATCATGTTTTCTTTAACTTCATTCATTGACATTGTTTACAGGGATATTCGATTCATACAGTTGGCATTTGTTTGATCTTTTACCATCTGAAACAAATCGTCACAGTCAATGCAGTCCTATATAAGAGAACAACAACTTAAGACAGTCATATTAGGTATCTAATCATCGATTACCCCACCCCCCACTGTCGTCTATTACATTTACATTTTCTTGAAACTTCTACATACTTCAGGTATGGTAAATGATAGAAACCCTGACATTGATGGAAATCTGCTTTCTGGTTTTTTTTAAGAGAATCTTGATTGATCATTTAGAAGTGACTTGTACTAGGTTCTTATTATTCAATCATAAATTGATCTTGATAGATCAGTCAATTCTTGTAAACGACAGGTGAACTAATCCTATTTGTTGATAGTAAGTCATTAACTAACGAATTCAATCTGATTGTCGTCAATGCAAAGTCTACTAATTTATACAACAGAATAAGTTAACTATAAAGATCATCTTGAATTAATCACATTTCATAAATTGGAATCTACCTCTTATCAAAACCATGTACCAGTAGTAGTAGTAGTAGTAGTAGTAGTAGTAGTAGTAGTATTAGTATTAGTAGTAGTAGTAGTAGTAGTAGTAGTAGTAGTAGTAGTAGTAGTAATAGTAGGGATAGTAGTAATAGTAATCGTAATTACATACTACTTATAACTTACTTATTTCATCTGAACTTGTTTGTGATTGCAAGACAACTGAACTGAAGAAATCATCAACTCCTACTTCATTGATTATGCAATTTTGAGTGGAGAAAAATGTATTGATTAAGAAGAATAGACAAACTTCTAAAAGTAAAAAGGTAGAAAATTACTGTAACAAAGTAATAAAGAGACACATTGAATGATTGTTCTAGATATTGACCATAATAAGCATGTTAATGCATTGGTTATCTACCTTGTTGCTAAGGTTATTCAAGTGTATTCAATCGTGAATATTTCAATTGTGGTCCCAGTAACAAATCGGTTGTCTAAACATATTGGTAATTGAATGCGCAAAAGGAAAGTGCAAAAAGAAAAATTTGGCTTTAGACATCTGGTATGTTACTAAGTTATTAGAATACAATTGTAACACATTAGAAACCTAACTCTACTAACTTATAGTTTCAATGATTAATGTGTCTTTGTTTCACATTCATACCATTTTATACGTCGGTTCTATAATCCTCATCCACTGGTAATACCTACGTGGATAGACAAAATAACAAACCTCGCCATCAGTACAGCAAGTCGAGTAGAGTCACATTACAATATATCGAGTATATCTACAAAGCTTGTTTAACATAAATGGACAAAAGTGACTAGACGTTCCATCTTAACTTCTGTAAGAAAAAGGTTCACTTTACCTGTTACTTGACGTGTACTAGCAAATACTAGAATTACCAGGAGACTTACCTTGACACTCACTGACAATATCTCGATTATATCTGCTGTTCAGTTTATGAATGCGTCCAAAACTACAAAACCGTTACAAGTACCACTTCTTTCTGATTCTATGTTTCTAGTTAAAACTGCTCAAATTGCATGTTTCTGAATGTAAGAGTACACTAGTTTTGACCATCAGACTGACTTTCTTTCAAGCTTGAAACATTTCATAGTCTGTTTGACTGATTCCATTATTAGACTTCAGTACTTATTAAGTCATCAGCTCAATTCTTTTTTTATTTCTAACTTCTTCAGTTTCTTAGTCAGTATCCTCTTCATACTGTCATCAGTACACATGGTATCTGTGGCCCAGATATAAATAACTTAATATTGAACATTACACTTATTTCAAGTTATTGTATATTCTGATTGAATATCAATTAATTGGCAACCTGCCAAAAAACCAAAATGTTGAAAAAAAAACACCATAGAAACTAATATCTGAATGATTTTTACTTTTGTATAATTAAAATGTATCTAATGGAAAAAAAGAAACAACACGACTACCACCACCACCATCACTAACAACAACAGGGATTAGAGAAACTTTCATACTGAATATCCGTTATGTTATTGAGTCTAGAACAAATAAGATTAAATTAACTTGAATTAAATACTCAGACATACTCAATTCAATATTGTAAATCATCCAATCCAGTAGAATATAACCAAGTTGAATATTGAGTGAAGTGAAGAGAGTAGTTAGTGATAGATGAAGTGACGTAACATGATTACATTGACTTTCATCACGTATCCTTTATCATATCACTTTTCTTTATTTTGATTACATAACGATGAAATATATTTCATCACGATTAGTTGTATAGTCACTTCATCTTAATCTCCTATTTGATACACTCAACTGTTATTGTATCAATTCACCAGCATGACGTGTATAACGTGTTACGCTTATTTCACTATGATTATCATATTTCACTTGTATTGACGGCAGCTTTTCTTTTCTTTTGTTGAAGCTGTCGGATGTACAAACTAATATTCCTGTGTATAGAATGACTGGCTTGAAATATTGACTTTGACTGTAGATGGTTAGTTTAGGAAATTTTTGTGTCCATCCCACTCCATGTTAGGATTAGTAGTGATGAGGCAGATTAATGAGTGTAAGATAATCGGTCTTGTTTTTATCGATTGCTCTATTGGTTGAGGCAAAGTCTCATCTATATTGAATCGAAGATCAGAACATAAGAGGTAGACACTAATAAAAACTTATGGATGTGTGAATAAATAACCTGTAGATATTTGAAAATCTTCAGAATTGTATGCCTTCGATGTTATGTATGATGTAAGTAATCGATATCAGATCGATTTCTTGAATAATAATGAACTTCATAAATCATAATGTTTTACCTTTAACTTCATGATGTCAACTTATTGTTGCTTACTAGTGAGCAAGTGGATCTACAGCATCACTGACTGTTGATCTGAAGTGTGTTGATGGATGCAGACTACCTAGTTGTAATCCACTCATTTCAGTTACTATAGAGATAAATGGTATAGGTAATAGATGTACATATAGTCTGCTTGTTATTCTAAATGATCTATCTATTTATGCAAACTAGTTAGTCACAGTGACTTTGTTCATGTCATAGTTGACTTCAAAGACAGTATCTTCTACAGTTGACTTGTATTGGTTATTTTATAACATGAATTAATGTAAGTTATAAATCCAAGTTAGTGAATGGATGAATTTACTTCGTAGGATTAGAATATTTCATTAGTACACATGAGGCTGAAGGATGTTTACAAACGAGCTACACTGATACGTATAATTGAATACATTAATAAATGTAACATCAGACAAAGTATCTCTATTATTGATTGTTAAGTAGATAAGGAAATATGGAAAATTACATTGGTACCAATTATACACCAAGCGTAGGGAAATCAACTGCTCACGAACATATAGCCAGTTCTATGTTCATTCAATTATGAAACATCACCTTTCCATCTACTCAATCATTAATCCATCATAGCTAAAATGAAACGAATGTACCACAACTTAAGATTTCTGTCATCTAGTCTTTCCTTATCCGACAATAAATTAGAAGATAAACCTCCTGGGTCTGACCACATTTAAGTGCTTATGTAACGCCACGTTATATCGGTCGTTGGATTCAGGACGATCATCCAGCATGATTGTCAATAGGTGAGTGTGGATTAATAAAAAGTACATTCACTAAACATTTTGTAAGCACAGGCCTTCTGATCAAAATACATTCATTGTTTAAAGTCATTTATAAAATCAACGGTAGTCTTTCGTCTGTTTCAATTACGGAATCAATGGACAACATACTGATGAAGGCAGAAAAATTATGTATCCAAATGAAACTTACGTAACCTTTCCGTTTATCACGGCTTAAAGCTGAAGACATTTATAACGCCACCACACCCTTCGAATTCATCGTCTACCCTGAACTGATTTATTATGATTTTTGACTACATTTCATCGAGGACTCATAAGAACAGAATTTCATCTTTGTGCATTACACAACTATTGTTTACACGTAGTAGTCACTCCATTTAACTAGCATGATATTGATTGAATGCATCTCAGCTTTTTGTTGGCAAGGTATCATTGAGAATCAGAGAGCACTGAAGAGCTGTTTCGTTCTCGTGTGGAACATCTCGGTAGTGAGTACCATACATTTCGCTTCATGGGCTTCAGGTTGCCGAACACCTAACCTTCTGCACTAACGGGCTGGCATCCAATCGACACTTCTATCGATTTGTGATATAGCGTGACGATCATTCATTGTCATTAGTGACAAATGTCTCAATCCCGGCAAGTCTGAACTTCAGTAGACATGAATTCTCACAAAAGTTTCACAAACATTCTGAAGTTTCTCACTAGTGAGCTAATTATTGTAAGTGAATTGTGATGGTTCATTAGTGTAGGGTTAGGTGTCCGTTAACCTGAAGTATTTCAAAAGTAGAACAACACGATACTTAACTGAAATGTATCTTATAGTCGATCAGTAATTGATTGATTACCGTAGATCATATTCAACTGTGTTACGCAGATGGAATCGGTTTGCATCTATTGGAAACATTCAATGAAATAACTAACAACGTATGTAGTTTTATTTATTACTGGAAGATCAATTAAAATTGTCTGGTTTGGGATATTTTTGATTTTGTATTTCAAACCCTGGATAATTGATTTCAGAAATGGTTTATTTTAATTTGATATCACAAACTAGTCTAAATTAGACAATGAGGTAGAACTGAACAGCTGTTTCGTTCTAGTATAGTACTCTTCATCAGTGAGTTTCTATGACCCACTCCACGATCAAGCTAAAGATCTTTAAAATCCTTAGCAAACTCTGAGCCGGCTTCTAACAGTTGATATTCCTCACTCAATCAATTCTTTATTTATTTACGCAACCTCATTTACTACTATCGGCAGGTAGATGCCTCACATCTCACATGGCTGGACTCCATCGCTTATATTTTTTGACTAGAACTCTAAAAATAACTTCGAGAATTTAGTTACTCGAAAGCTGATATTGGCTGTAATCTACCGCAATAGAAAAGTTTTAACTTATGAGGAAGATTTCGAAGACATTCATTATAAGTTTTTGCTTTTGTTGCACTGTTTGTATCAACCTACAAGACAGTATCATGTGTTGTTATTCATCACAATGTAGAGACCATAAAGAACTTATGTTCAATTAACTTATTGTGTTATTTGTCACCCTGATATCTGAATGGTTGTTCTATGTAATTTTGTTGTCACCATGTATTCGTGTATTGAGGTATTTTATGTTGGATTTGACTCCTGATCTTGTATTGGTTAGCCTTTCAACTTTACTAGTTGACAGATCAATTTGACTACCATTTCACCGATAAGTGACTTCAGTCCCCAATTTTCTATGTTAATCAAAAGATATAACGAAGAATAATGATGAAATTAACATCATCTGGTAGATTAAATGAATCAATTATCACAAATCTAGCATCAGACAAACTGGCTATCCTCCACGTCTACATCATTATCAACACCAACAATCTGCCAAACACTTTGACAAGCCTTGATTGATATCACTGCACATGAAAATGTGTGTATAGATGAGGGAGACATTTTATTCAGTTGACATGATTTAATAACCAATCAAACGCGAAGGACTATTAAATATAAGATAAGATGTCAGGTCAAATTAAGAAAACCTCAATGTGTGACAATAACACAATTATAGACAATAACCAGTCAAACACTGAGTCAAGAAAAGAAGCCGTTAGTCAGTTATAGGGAAAGTTCTTATGCCCACTTTACTGTGAAGTGTTATTCGATGAAACCGTGTGCTTCTCAACCACATCATCCAATTCAATAAAACGAAACCACTGAAATTTGCTTGTTATTAATCGTGGAGCATTAGTCTCCAACCAGTATTCTCTAACTAACTCTATTTTGGGCTCTCCTTTCCAGTTCTTCCAGTGTCTGATTAGTGGATCCGCGGTTTCTTACATAGACAATCGTTTATAAATATCTGTATCTTTTGAATGACGCTTCAACAGTTCCCCAAGTTTAAGCAGTTTAAACACTAGAACTGTCTTCATGTTTGCATTGAACGATTTGATCTTAGCTTATGCCTGAACATAATCACTAGAAGTGCACACAAAAGGCAATTTCCGTTTCTAAGAAACATTTTACAACAATGGTGTTATGTGGATAAATGAACAATTAAATGTGTAGTAATGATGTAATTTGCATGCTGATAATTACCATAGTTAAGTTAAATCTGTATACCATTCCTTGTGTCACTCGTTTTTACTGAATAAATACTCACTTACAGTTACTATCTGAATGAGTAAAACCAGCTATAAATTGGTGAGTGTGATTGGGGTATTTGTAAACTCAGATGTTCAAGCTGCTTATCTGAGAGACTTACCAGCTTCAGTCTATAACAAATCAATGGGAATAATACAAAGTCATCTTAATAAGAATGTTATTGTCGTCAGTTATACTAAGTGATCGTATTTTTGTACCACAAATCAATTAAATTGACAGTTCGCCTACTGAAAATGGTTAAGCCTTGTCCGTCTTATGTTAAACGTCACCGTGTTTACTTTAAGACAACTGAATTCAAACGGGCACACTAATGCATAGGGATCTTTCCTTTAAGACGACACAAACGAAATTCAAGTCTCTATGTGAATATCAACAAAGGAATGCAGTTACATGTAGCTGACGAATGTCAAGTAGGACGAATTGCGCGTCGTTGATTCCGCTTACTAGCTACAATACAACTTATCTAATACTTGTGAATTATCACTATATCGAGATAATCGGCCCTGGATGTATCTGTAGCAAACAAGACTGATCAACTTCATTCCAAGATAATTCAACAGGAAAATTCAAATGTACTGTAATTATAAATTGCTGAACAGTTATTCCTTCTTAATTTGAGACTCACCTGTCAGTCAGTGAACATTCATGATCCCAACTAACCATCAGATATTTCACAACCTAATCTCTGCCTATTAAATTTCATAAAAGCTAACTGCAAGCTGCTCTGTATTTCATCAACTTGGTGAAACCAATGACAGTCTAGACTATTAGTCATAATCTATGAAATCAGTTCAAGTTTAAACTACTTTAGATATCTTGCTTCATAATATTGGTAGTTAGGCATTCACTAAGTGACCTCAATGCCTTGGGTTGGATTCACTAGTGGAATCGACAGTGTTCATTGATAAGGAGACTTATATTGAGATGAAACAGTCATTTATCACTCCCAGGTTTTCAACGGTACCATACCAATATCAATATGTGACTGATCCAACCAGTTATGCTTAAAAATATTCTTGGATATAACCAGACATGGGCGTTACTATACTTAGAATGCCTATGTTTGTTTAATGTAAGTAGTAGTAAACCTACTTAGACTGTAATGCAAAGTAAAATTGTACTTTTATATTTAATCACTGAGTTCACCATTCATACTGTAATGTGATCAATAGAACTCAGACAACCTTAACGACTAAACAACTCATTTCTATTGAAAGTAGATTTGAATTCAATTAGTCACCTAGTAACATCAATCAGTCATGCTTAGGTTAAGTTAGTTTCATTAGGATTGTAATCAAAGTTGTTTGTATTCATCTTAGATTGAATTCATTTGGATACTTCTGAAAGTCAGAGAGGCATTAAACAGTTGTTTTGTTCTAGTATGATACTCTTCAGTTATCCACTTCCTCTATTTCGGCATTCTATCGGATCATGGATCTACTGATATCACGATAATTGCTTAGTAACCAACACTAACAAATAAAGTATACAAATGTTTATCATGTATTAGTTATTTGTATACGATACCTCATAATGTATGAGCACTAATGATAGTATAAGGATCCATTGAAGAGGTAACGTTTAGAGTTCTAGTGAGAAGATATGACTAATGGAGTTCATTCACATCGGATGTCAGTCAGTTATCCTTCGATGATAATGAATGAAGTAAAGAGAATATATAGCTAAATGTATATAATAAGATAAATCAATCATTAAGTAATGAAAGATGTGACAAATACCATTCATTACTTGTGTATGAGGTTTGGGTTGTTTGAATTAACAATATAGAAAAGAGGTTTAATGGAGCTGAAGCTTGGAGGACTATGAGAAGCATTACTCAAAAGTCACATGTATGTACGAAATTCCGTCTACTCATGATACTCGAGATCTGTTAGGCAGGCACCATCAGCAAAAACCTACTGTGGAAGAGAATAGACTGATTAGAAGCTGAGGAAGAAGTTAGGAAAAAGTCTGAAAGTGAATAGAACACATACTGCGGAAATAATCAAACGGCGCCATTTGGCAAGCCCAATGTAGAAATCCTTCAATGGTAGGTGTAGTAAAATAGGAATTGTCTTCAGATATTCCTTTGTAACATTGACATTGTAGTTTATGATTAAAATGCATTTATTTCTTTCTGTTGATTTGTCTTGAACGGTAATTGATCAGTCCATTTCGCTGAAGAGTCCGAAATGCGACGAAACTCGCATCATATAATTCACTTGTCAGTCGCAGTCCAAATCAAACAAAAAAATGTGATTGTTATTTTAATGATTATCATAGTAAGTGAAACAATTTTCTATGAAGATAAACCACATTTACATGACATCATTCACTTTTAAGCATGACGAACACCAATTTAGTAGAAGTAGTCGTTACTTCGAAAGGTAGTAGTGTAGTTATATGGAATATGGTACAGTCAAGAAGAATTAATTTCCTGAAGGAAAAGCGTCATATAATTTTAACCTGACGGTTTGAGTTTAAAACACAAGAATGAATACACTTGCGCTACTACGGTCAATTCTAATCGATGTCACGATCTCCAATCATCGGTAACAATAATCTGGTGAATCTTAAACAAGTAGTTGGGAGATGCAGACTATTCATTTCAAGGTTTATGCAGATGTTGTAATTAATGCTTGGAGACTCTAAGTGACATGATTTGGAATTATCTACAGAGACACAGGTGATTTCCCTCCATGTCCATTCTTTAAACTTTCATCTTCAAACAACATTATGGCTTCATTTACACAAATTAATTCTTTCTTTTTATACAACAATCCATATGTCCATGCTTTTCTCTTATTACAAATGACCTAACTACTATATCGACTTATTTCAGGTTTATTTTGCTTTGTTACTGAGATAGGGCAACTTAAACGATGCACGTATGTGTCAGGTTTTACATTATGTGAACATACTAACAGACAAATAAGCATTACATTTAAGGGGGTTGTTGTGGAGATAGTTATTCTGTTAATGCTGATATCACGAATTGATCTGAACCAGACAATTATTGATCATCTGATCGGTTCTATTCCCAACAGGGTCGTAGATGCGCACTGCTGAGGAGTCCCATACTAGGACGAAACGGCTGTCCAGTGCTTCCAGGTGATCAAATTAGCATTAATTATTGCATCAACAATGGTACATTAACTTACCTAATCAGTTAAAAATCATATGGTCTAGTGAGTTATTCAATATTCATTGAAAAATACGTACTGAAACATTTTTCATGTATCCTTTAAGAAGATAATATATATACATTCATGGAATAATAGATCAAGGTAATCTAAGATCATCAAACAGAGATCATGATCAGTTAATTGATTCACTAATTAACCTAATGAATTTGTTTTAATACAATTGAAGCAATTCACACAAATATAAGATATTCCGTTTTAATTAGAATGTATTTAGATCTTGCCGTTGATTTGTTAAGGACTGAAACTTATTAGTCTCTATTACCATATATACATCTTAAGCGGACTGCCTAAGTATAGTTAATAATCACAAGTAATGTTTACGTTGGATTGTGTCGGGCAAGTGGAATCCAGGAAACGCATTTCATCCTACTTAGGACTAGTCAACTGGATGTTTCTGCATCTCGGTGATAATATTTTACATCACGACTCGAACCCAGTTTCTAACGTTTCAAACAGCACTGAGTTAACTGCAAGCTACTAAGTCTAGACAGCTACACTTGTGCAACAGGTATGTTTGTATAATTAAGAATGAATCTGGATCTTCGCGTTAATTTGTCCTAAACTGAAGTTGATCAGTCTCTCTTGCTTTATGTGCATTCTCAGTGGATTATCTTGATATAGAGATAGTTCACAAGTATTGTTTAGTACATCCAACTGACGATTTTCAAATAACACAAATCATGTGTCCTGTATCCCGCCTATTAGTCATTACTTACTCACTCACGCCTGTTACACCTCTCAGAGAAGCATAGGCCTCTCAACAGTATTCTCCGTTCAACACTGTCCTCAGCAATCCTCTCCAGCTGTCTCCAGTTTCTGTTCATCCATTTAATGTCTGCTTTCAGCTCTCGACGCAGTGTGTTCACTAGCCTTCCTCTTTTCCGTTTTCCAACAAATTTCCAAGTCAGTGCTTGTCTCGTGATCCAATCACATGATTTGCGCAATGTATGTCCTATCCATTTCCAACGTCGTTTCCTGATTTCCTCTTCAGCTGGAAGTTGGTTTGTTCTATTCCATAGTAGGCTGTTGCTGATGGTTTCCGGCCAACAGACATTCAATATTCTGCGTAGACAATTGTTGATAAATACCTGTACTCTCTTGAGCATGCTTGCAGTAGTTCTCCACGTTTCAGCTCCACACAGCAGAAGTGTCTTCACGTTAAAACTGAAGAGTCTGACTTTGAGGTTGGTAGACAGTTGTTTGGAGTCCCATATGTTTTTCAACTGTAGGAATGCTGCCCTTGCTTTGACATTCCTTGCCCTTAGATCTGCATCGGATCCTCCTTGTTCATCGATGATGCTCACTAGGTATGTCAAAGTATTCACATCTTCCACAGTTTCACCATCAAGTTCAATTGGGTCGGTGCTCTCGGTGTTGAATTTGAGGATATTGCTCTTTCCCTTATGTATGTTCAGGCCTATTGATGCTGTGATTGCTGCTACGTTGGTTGTCTTCACTTGTATTTGCTGGTATGTATTGGTTAAAAGAGCTAGATCATGTGCGAAGTCCAGATCATTGAGTTGCATCCTATTAGCCATAATCTAACTTAAACAATTTAATTTTAAATTTTTCGCTTACTGTCAATTTAAAAAATTCCTTTAGTTTTGTTCTTTTAATTTTTTTTCAATAAACCTCACACAAATTATTAATTGAACATTGAATTGATTCATGTGTAACTTTTATTTAAACAAACTAGTTAGTTTTTATTTGTTTTATTTACTAATTCAATAATTCAAACAGACCGCTAAAAATTGTTTGTTTACTTTAAGGTCAATAGTTTGTTTTATTGGAAAAGGAGGGGAGGCATTGGACGAGAGATGAAGTGTAAACTTTAGTTACTATGAGGTTTTTATTTAAATAACTTAATAATAAATTGAAAATATAAGTGAATCTGTAGAAGATTTTTATTTTAGGAACAATTCATACTATTCCATATTCAAGGAATCAGAAAGATGTTGAATTTAAAGAAGTTCCAATCAATGTATCAATAAACATCTAGACTTTACACTTCACCATTAGCTTTAGAATGAATGAATTTCTTCTAGGTAAAGGGTTGTTATAACTAACATCGTTTAAGTGTTCAAGTTACGACGATCATTCAGTAAAAGACAAAGTAAGTAAAAGAGGATTATTCTAATTGGATGCTATGGAGATTGTTAATGTTAACTGCATATGGCAAATTAGTTTGATATGGACATCCACTGATTACCAGGACTACCTACAATAGGACGCTTCAGCAGTGGGCATCCACGACTACACAAGAGATCGACAGTCGCATTTATAATTCTATCTTTAGATCCATAAACAATTTGTTATTACTGAACACGTAGTCGTGTATGAAATATCTATTAGAAAATATTATTAATACCACTAGCAGACTAATGAGAAAGACATTTCCTTATAAAATGTTCTTAATAAAATTTGGCTACTAAAAACTTTATAAGTAGTTCAAAATTTACTGAACAAATTACAATTGTGATATTCAGTTTAGCAAAACGAAACCACGAAACGAGGTATCATTTGACAATAATTGGTCACTTGACTTGATTAGGACTAATGTCATGTCAACCACTTCGTTTTATGAGACAGATCAGATTTCCTCGAGTAAGCTGAAATATAGTCACTATGCACAGATGGGGTTGGTTTAGGGTAAATTGTAAATGAGAGTGGGTGTGGGGTGGTCGTCAACATGAAACCTTCATTCATTTATGTCTCGTGATATTTTGCAATCATCATCAGGGCGTAGCTGTAATCTAGAAGGCATTGATGATAATTGACGAAGTGAATCTAGAGCTGTTTGGTTTCATAGTGGGTTAATCTTTTACAATCAATCCATACTGTAGACAACTTTGATTGTGTTGTTGATTATTGACGTTATTGAATGCATTACAAATTTTCATAGATTGTACATTTTGTCCGTTGATTGATTCACAGTTGATTTCACTAATGTGTAATTTTCTATTAAAAACATTTTGAGGATTTAATCACTTCATTGTTCGAATCTACATCTTAAGTGAATTTGAAGTTAATTAACACAATTCCATTTACAGATCATGTGTTTACACCACTTTATGAGATTTTATCCTTTTTCCAACCTTAAAGTTTGTCATTAGAACATGTGAAAGTTAATAGTTTTTTTCGTTGGTTCATCAACAGTGATGTAGGCTTATTAAGAAAATCCATACTCTTCGACATATTGTCAATAGTTTTCTCACAAAATGCAGAGAATTTCGCTATAATTTTATCTTTATTTAATCACACATCTAGTCATGTGTCATAGTCTATGAAGCTCCAGACAGTCTTGAATCACCTTCGTATAAACGCTTAAATTCAACTAACCAACATTATTTGTCACAGGAATGTGATAATTATACGATGTACTCATAGCCATAAACAGATTCAATCTATGCATAAATCAAATGACTCTGAACACAAGTAAAAGTGACCTACAGTGAAGTGTACTAGTGATAAACTGGACGATTGAAGAACAACCACCAACTTTTAGAACTGCTTTCTCAGAGGTTGTTAATGAAATTGAATATCTCATTTAGTTTCTTTTCTATTATTATTATTATTATTATTATTATATTATTATTATTATTACATTATTATTATTATTACATTATTATTATTATTATTATTATTATTATTATTATTATTATGTTACCCTTATTCTTATCTCTAAGTTGACTTATTAACTGTTGCTATGTGAATTTTTTATTCATGCACTGTTACCAATCGATTGTGTACTTGTCATTCCAGTTGTAGATCACTATTGTTGCCTCTGTTTCACATTAATATTATTGGAACATGTTTAACATCTATGTTAATAGGATTCCTGAAATATAAACTGATTCGGTTATCAGTCGTATGTTCTACCTATCCAACTTTGGATTGGTAACTTTATGGGCATCGTTTAAGTTAAGTTGTGAATGATAAGCGGAACCCAGGATGTACATTGCGTTTTATTTGGGACTCATTAGTTGAATATACTTGTACCCCAGGGCTGATATTCACACCAGGACTCGAACGTAAACAACATTTTTGAACTATCACTATATCGAGGCACATAGAACAACAAAAGCTGATCAGTTTAAATTCATGTTAAATCAACAGGAAGATCTAAATGCATCGTTTAATCAGTCTATTTGTCTTCGATCATTACAATAGTCCAAGAAAGTCTGTATCAATAATTCTTCAATTGTCACTATATAACAACAATAGTGTTTCTGTATTATGCAAAACATCACAGGTATTTGCAATGTTTTCTAGTTTTCATTGTTAATCTAACCGTTCTACCACTTCCAGACCAATTCACCAATTTAAGAATATCAACAATCATTCGATTATGTTTGTAAACAAATTGATTACGTCAAAGATCAATGTAATTCTGAAATCTATCAGATGCCACAGAGAACCTAAAACAAACAACTACAAGTGAAAGCTTATTAAGATCTAATAATCACTATGGCAAAGTAATTAATAACAACTAGGTAGTTAATCTATCGAAACGACAATCGATGAAAACGAAGGAACAGCTTTTACAAAATGGATTGATCTGCGGTACAAGATAATATTCGAGATCTGAATTCGTTCCTGCATTTAAGTTTTCATTCAAAACATCAAGAATGAACTAAGAAACTCAACAGTAAATAAGACAGACTATAGTAACTACGGGCGAAAAGCCATACTCAACTGACTGCTTAGGAACAAATGCACTGAAAAAGTTAGGAAACAGATATTGACAGACTCCCAGATGACGAACGACGCACAACAGTAGGTATGGACAAAGAAGACTACATTACAGAATTTGAATGTCAGCTAAAGAATGAAGACATATACCAACCAATGAACACAAATGTATTCTAGAAGATGGTTAACTACATCTCTTGCACTTTAAATAAGCTTATCTAATCCAGAGAAATAACAAAACAAGACCATTAGAGAATGAAATCAAATGGCTTCGCTCTTTATTGATCCTACGCAGACCCGAATGATTCAAGCCAAAGGCCCCGTTAAGAACAATCTTCTTAATTCCAAGGCAATATCACATGACAATACAAGAACTGCTCGACGAAATAAAGAAAAATACACAAGGAGATAAAACAAAACAAATTGGTTTGAAGAGGGCTAGGTGAGGAATTACAGAACATGTGTTAACAACAGTCAATAAAATGCAAGATCAGCAGAAAAATCTGGTAGTCAACTGTGACAAAACAATTCACATGGCTCACTTCTATCAGAAGTTTGGTTTGCCGAATTCGCTCAACATGATGATGAAAGCTTCGCAATTAAACATTCCAGTTAAGTAAACTTACTATAAATCAGCTTCATCATTCCTATTTCTGTCGTCGATTACATGGATGCATTGATACAAGTGATAGCACAGTATATTTTTTAAACTGCTTCCTCTTATTACTGTAAATGGAAGTGAGGAAGACTATCACTTCATCAAACGTAGTCTTTCTCGTCGGCAATACAGTTCATTGTGTACATTATTTAATGAAACTGTGCTGTGAATAGATGAAGTCTATTGAAATAACCAATCTATGACATGATCATCAGAATGAATTGACTTAAAGCTTGTAGAATAGTTCACAGTTTGACATTCAATTCATAAAGACACTAAATATGCCGTGCAGAAGAATAATAGAAACCTCAGAGGTAAGTCATTCACCATAGAAAACACAAATCTTCACTTGAAGTACAAATACTCTCCAGTATTTTAGAAAATGGATGTGAATACCTTTATTTAATTTGTAATAAGTCATACAAAAGAGACATTATTCTTGATTAATCTACCGAGGACACGTCAGAAATGAAGATGATTATTGCCATGAACAATTAAAAATAAAAAGAATCCTGTATTTAATAGAATGTGAATTTTATCAAGAGTGGATTTATTGTTTGTATTCAGCAAAGTGTCATTATAAACAAGAGAGAACTGAATGCCTGTTATGTTATAGTATGAAACTTCTATTGGTATGTATAGACTACTTGAAACAATAATTGGAAGGAAATAACAAATTCTGTAATTAATTGATGACATAATCACAAACGTAGCACGAATTGACTGAAATAGAAGTATCAACCGTAAGGAGCCAGCTCAGTGGTCCAATAATAAAGCGCTCGTCGCGGAACCAGAGTCCTGGTTTCGATCCCTAACGGGGTCGTGGATGTGCACTGCTGAGGAGTCCCATACTATGACGAAACATCTGTCAAGTGCTTCTAGTTGATCAATGGTTGTCTGATTCTAGACAATTCGTGATATCAGGATCAAAAATTGAATCTCTGGATTTCAACGAATTGTTTCTCAAGTTACTTCAGAAATCGACTAACAGTAGATAATCATTGAAAATTAGAAGCGTCATTCATGTTTCCTGCATGAAAGTAATTCACCAACGGAAATAGGCATGAAATTGTGCGATAGATTGCTGAATGACTGATTTAAGAAATGTAAACGATTGTCTAAAGGCTAAGCATTAGCTACAAAGTCTGAAACAACTTTGATTAGATCATTGATAATTGTGACACTTAAGCTCATGATAATTAAATTATCCAACATTCAAACTGTTTATTGAGAAATAAAGTTTTGTACGAACTATGTATTTCTGACATAGTGATTTAAAAGAAAGCCGTCATCATCTCAAAGTATGATCTTCATAACAATCATGTAACTGCTCTACTAAGGCGTTTCAACTCAATAGTTGCTTATTGCTCTTTGATTAATAGTGAATATCAAGATGCCATCAATTGGTGAATTAAACTATGTTCAGACTGATTAACGGGGAACCTGTTAAATAATGCACACTAATTCATTCGTAATTCAAGAGTTTAGAAGTCACTGTAATGTCGATATAACGCCACAGTCGATGAAGATTCGCATCTGAGTTATTTTACTTAACATCAATACACTGAGTCTAACCTCGTTATTACCTACTCGGTTGTATCAACAAACGCGAAAGATGTTTCCAAGATATCTACGATTAACTATTAACAGCCTACGAATGTTATCAACTCTACGCAACAAATCACAACCGACTGCTGCCTAGTCTACTTCTCATTTGATTAGTAGATAGACATTTTGACTAAGCCATAGGTAAGTTAACAGAATTCAAGCGAGCGTTTTCAATGCATACCAAAATTTGTCAGACATCAACCTAACTGCCCCAACTAACCTTCCAAAATAAATGAAGGGATCAACAGGCTCAACTACTTCACTCGCTATCTTTAGTTGAATAGCATTAAACGCAAACTTATTTACATATACAGTGGGGAGGAACACATTCTCAACATTCTTAAATTGTTGCCTAAAGATACCGAAAGACTTTGCATCCTATCATTATTCACGCCAAACATAACTATATCAACTGTGTATTCGAAATCGACAAAGCGAACTCATGATAAAAGACTATTCACTGACAATTTAAATATTGGGAGCATTATTTCACGTAGTAAGTCTATGATGAAATTCAACAAAAATAAACATCGTGAACAGCGTTGATCGTAACCACTAAAGGTTGCATGTTAATCACCACCATCACCACGACCACTACCATCACTACACCAATTAAACTGTTCAAAATAAGTCACGAATAAAACAGTTCTCTTAGTTATACAAAAACAAAACACACTAATCGTATATGACTGTGTTTACTATTATGTCAATGGAAATGGATAGATGACACCATATTCATTTCTATACATTCAATGTGTAGAAATGAATATCATTGACTTGTTGAACATGAATCAGCATAGAAGCAACACAAAACAATCAAATAGCAAACGCAACAACAAACAAAAACACAAACAAACATAAACACTCATAACTAAAGCCAATCAACAATGAACAAACAATGAATAAAGTAATTTTCTTCACTTTTTTCTATTCTGTTCTGTTTTGTTTGTTGTTTGATACGTTCATATTTAAACTGGAACTAGGCAAATTGTAGATGAGACAATTAAAAGATGATAATTGAGCTCAAGGAAAATGTAGCTAATTTGATCAAATTCAATTAACAAGTAAACAGAAACATTCAACTTTGAATGACAAAATATGAAGAAAAAAAAAAGAAAAATAATTTAGAACTAAGTACAAGTAGGAATAACAATCAAATAAAAAATTAAACTAAACAAAATAAACTGAGAGAAAACAAAACAAACAACATGAAACATTCAAGAAAAACAAACAAAGAAAGAAAGAATCAACAATAAAAACAAAATGTAACAGACTGAATCATTCACTAGCACTAGACATTAAACATCCAACTCATTCATGGTCAATTTCTTACTTACTTACTTACTTGTAATTTTCATTAATATTAACTTGATCTAATTATAATTCAATGTTCAAGAACAAACAGTACATTGAACATTGAATTATGTAATAGAATAGAATGTTGAATAAGTAAATAAGTTTAAGTTCGCGCTATTCTCTTCCTTTTTGACAATCAATAAACTCAAACATGTAAATTGATCTCAAATGAAAATAAAAGAGAATAAAAGAGAATAAAATGAAAGATAATACGGTACTGTTTTTATTTTTTGACGGAATAAACATAGAAAGCCTGAATAATAATGTTGTATAATATCGTTGTTGTGTTAACATTTCATGATGAAATACAAGCCAATTGACATGAATGAATATAGAGGAAGTTATATGACTTATTGAATTCATCATCGGTGTAAATAGATTCATTGCATTGATACACTTCCCTTATTCAGTATTATCATCGTTAAAAGTATAAAGAGACAATTAAGGCAAACAAACAAACAAATATCACGTAGGCGATCATAAGAAGATGAAGAGAACACCGATAAACACCGATGACTGTCAACAAGTCCAGATGTAAAGTATACGCGTCTATGTCTGCCAGTAGGTTGATAAAACTGAAACTGAGAAACTATGTGATTATTTGTTAGCCATAGACTCATGATGCAGTGAGGAACTATTCAGAGAAAAACAATAAGCAAATATGATTTCTTTTATTTATGGATGTGTGTGAAAATGTTCATTATGCTATTCAGTTTACTTCAATCGAATTAGTAATTCAAATGAATGCAAACAGAATAACAAATTTAATACGATGCATTATCGTTGTTGAGGTTGTAGTTAGTACGTGATTGTATGTGTTTGTTTGTTGAAAAGTAGCTAGTTCACAATTCGACACGTATTCCTTCACATTCAAACACTCTGTCACCAGCATTGAACTGTGTACTGCATAAATTAGATGCAGGCAATAGACGAAAATTTGCTGTAAGACGATCAGAACCTTTTTGTTCATCTAATCGACCACATGGTGTTTCTAACCAACGTAATATGGTACGTATCCATTCTTTAGGTTCATCTGTTGGAAGTATCATGATAGATGCATCAGGAGAATTGGCATCACAACGACAAAGGTATGCAACATCTAAAGAAGAAGAAAATTATATTTAAAAACTTGCAATTAGGTACATTAAATCCTCTTAGTAAATCTTGTGTTTGAGCTTAAACTACTGCCTACTTACGTGCTAGTTTAGAAACCGAAGCCACCTAAAAGCTTTCATAAAAAATCAAAAGCTGAGAAAAATAATTTTACTTTATTGAATACAAAAACTGTGGGAAAATCAGGTGCTTTTATAGTTTACAGCTGCCTAGAAATCACTACTGAAATGCATCCCATTCAAAAATGAGAAGCTAAGATACTGACCACTGCATCGATCTTATATCAAAGCTTGTTGAAAGCCTACTGAATAGTGATTAGATGGAATTTTTTCGACTACTTCTTTGGTATCTTTCCAAATCATCTTAATGCCTAATCTAAAGAACAGAAATTATGAGAATTTTCATAGATGTTTGGGAAGATAGAAACACACAGTGTGTTCTGTTACAAATAAGAAGTCAAAGTGAATGAAGTTGATATAAAGCAAAATTTTGCAAACTAAACTGTTAAAGCTTCAATTAGATTGGCTAAAAGCTTCACACTATGAACTATGTAGCGAATCACTTATTATTCAAGTGAACACATCAGACCGAATTGCTGCATTTCTTAAAAAGACTCTGCATATTGTTAGCTTTTTCATCAAAGTTTTAACAAGGTTTATGTACTTCAGAACACAGCTATTTATGACAAACACTGTTAGTCTATACAATCGAATGTAACTTTCAATTCAATAAACACTATTGATGCTTTAAATCGCTACGTGTATTCTAAAACTGTACACAGCAAGAACATCCGAGCAATACAGCTATGACCAGCTCTTAAAATTTAACCTGACATTAATGGGTTTCTAGTCTACAAGTCTTAGCCTGGTAATTATTGCTTAAAATATTTGCTGGCATTTTTACGGTCACACTGATTCCTCAGCAAGTTATTGTATGTATATTTTGGCCCTTTTGTATAAACTATGGTGAATAACAATAGAGACCATTTAGATCAAATAATATCCAGATCCCAGATTCTATCGAGAATATCATTCAAACTAATTGCAGCAACTGGACGACCAACTTTAAAAATCTATTGATTTAATCTATGAAGTCCAGCTTCTTTTCCCTGCTTCAGATTACCTATATCTTTTCAACTTCCGTAAAAATCAAGTGGTTGATGCCAAACTTGGAAATAATAAGTAGCTGGAAAATGTAACGAGTTAGTGTTATTATCGATGGAGTTTGATGTAAACAACCAACACATCCTATTCCTGACATTTATAGAAGATAAAACAAATATTTCAGTGTAGAAAATTTTGTCTGTATGCATAAGAAGTCGATTGGGAGTGGTCTCTCGATTTTTCGATAAAATACCTTAGTAAAGAAATAACGCAAAGTTATAAAATCGTCTATTCTTAGACGAGTTATAGTCAACAAATAACATGTACAATTTTTAAGACCAATTCGTGTGTACCAAAAAGCATACAGACAGCAAATGCTTGTTCAATAGCACCATAAGGCTATTGTTCAGTGACACTATTTAATTTATGATATAACGGGATGATCATTCAATGCCATTAACGATAACTTTCACACTTCTGACTTGTATGAACTCCACTTGTCATCACTTGTCATTGGAAATTCAAAGAGCTGTGAAGCAGTTCATTAGTAAGTTGATTGATATAGTTTGATTTCTTACTTATACTTGTCACAGATTTGTCTAAGTTAATTACGAATAACTACTAGGTAAGGCTACACAACAATGATATTTTCGTGTGTGATTCATCAACAGTTTGCGCCTAGAATCCCATCAGAGATTGAACCAAGGACTCCAAGTCAGTGGTACTGATGGCTAAGTGTTCACCTTAGGACATAAAGGTACAATGCAAGGTCTTTAACAAGGTTGTGAGTACGTACTGTTCAGGAGTCCCATACAAAATGGCTGTGTAGTATACCTTAATTTTCAATGATATCTAACTAAAATCACCATGCGATGAATAAAAATATTTACTCAGTCATTAAAACTTAAATTCCATAACTTCCATTCACATTAATTAACTCATGTAAATAAGATAGTAAAACTTTCTAAACATAAATCCATGGCTTCCTACGTATCTAACATAATCTTCATAGACATGGAATTATAAGCCTGAGGGTAATAAACATGATGACAGAAGTCAGATAGGATGCCGAAATTAAAAAAAATAACTCATCGATCTATTTAGACTAGAATAATTGAATGTGTTATTGTTTGAATAATGATTATTCAATGAAAATACATCAACTATTTCCAAGTTTGTACGTTTTTTTTTCATCTACCAATAACAAGTCGAGTGGACAAAAGCAGTAAATAGATTCATCTCTTTGAATGATGATGAAAACAGACACTGAAATTACAGAATATCATTTAGTGAGAATAAGTGTTAGAGAATACTGAAGTGTATAATAATGTAATCAGAGAATCCCGACCGTAGCTGTTACCTTGACGTGGTGGTCGGGCTTGCCTATCGTGATGACCCAACCGAGCTATACTGGCTGGAACATATGTTCCTGTAGGTTCTACCATGCCAGGCAGGTCGATTGGAGAACGATGAGACTAAAAGCAGCTACTCAAGGTCTGAGGGCGAAGTCGTACTGCTGACTGCAAAGGGGTGTGACAGCAGTAAGGTGTTTCCCTCGGACAACCAGCATCTGCAGCGATGCTGCCTTCTCACAAGGAAGGAAGGGTTAGAAAAGGTCGGCCCTAAAAATGTCACACCTGACCCTACCTCACGGATTTCCGTCTCCGGCGGTATGGGTGCCCACTAAGGGCTTTTAAGTGCGGAGCTAATACTCAAAAAACTTTTCATAAAAAGGCCGTGCGTGACAGGCCTCAAGCAGTTGTCCCTTGGGCTCTGCGGTCACGCTCTCAGGTCTCTGAGACCAACACTAATCTGCCTTCTTTTTCAGGTTCCTCAAGAAACACCCTTCCACGGTGTGGGCAGCCGGGAAGTGACAACCGCCCTCATACCCGCAAAAGCACGAGAGTCCAAATTGGTCAAAATCAAATCCTTTCTACACCCCATAATATCTCTCTTATCTCTACGACTAACTCTACTCACATTCCTTCATCTCACTGCACCGCTAATGAAAACGATGCGAGCTCACGAAAAATCATTCCTGGTCTCTTGAAACCCCGTTCTAGACTATATGTTGGAGCTTTTAATGTACGGACATTAAGTCAAATAGGGCAACAGGCTTCCTTAGCTAAGACTTTAGAATCTCACTCAATCGATGTATGCTGCGTCTCGGAAACGCGCATACAGGATCCTAGTAAAATCATTAACCTGATTTCACCGTATCAAAACAAAGAAGCAGCCCGATGTACTCTTCGTGTATCCGGTAGCCCGGATGCTGCTTCCCGGGGTCTCGCTGGTGTAGGTATAGCATTGAGTCGTAGGGCAGAACTAGCTCTCCTTGACTGGATCCCTGTAGATAGTCGCTTGTGCGCTGTCCGACTGAACGGGACAGTTAGGACTCGGAAAGATAGGGACACTCGTCGTTGCCTCTTTGTCGTATCTGCCGATGCCCCCACTGACTGCAGTTCAGACGAGGTGAAAGATGAGTTTTACAGCAAGCTTACGGACCTCCTCCGAAAAGCTAAGCGCTCTGATATAGTTATAATGGCTGGTGACCTTAATGCTCAAGTAGGTAAACTACGTGAAAATGAGAGACACTTGGGTGGATGTTATGGTGTCACGGCTCAAAGAACAGATAATGGCGATCGTCTGTTGCAACTATGCTCAGATAACCGCCTGTTTCTAGCGAATACTAACTTTAGGCATAAGGAAAAGCATCTTTTGACCTGGCGACCCCCGAAATCGTCTCAACGTTGGACCCAACTAGACCACATCGCCATCAGCCACCGATGGAGGGGTTCGATAGAGGACTGTCGCTCGTTCTGGGGCACATGTTTAGATTCAGACCATGCTTTAGTGCGAGCGCGTATTTGTTTGAGGCTTACTGGACGTAGGAAAGACATTGCAATGAAGCCTCTTAGGGTTTTACTTAATGATAATAAAGCTAAGAATATATTTCAGGAACAACTAGAAAAGCAGTTAGGCGACCGTGTAAGCGATTGCCATCCGGAAGCAGGTTGGAATGATATCAAAAATGCTGTGGAAACAGCAATGATATCTGCTAGTAAGGTAAATCATAAGGCTAGGATGAAGCCGTGGATTTCAGTAGCATCCACCGCACTGATGGATGCTCGTAAACTCATCCCACCTGGCTCTGAACATGATGAAGAGCAAAGTGAGCTTAGGCGCAGGCTGATAAAAAGCCTACGCAACGACCGTGAACAGTGGTGGGTGGCGAAAGCAAAAACGATGGAAAAGGCAGCGGCGATAGGCAACAGTAGGCAACTTTTTCGACTTATCAAGGACACTGGTATCAGGGATCCGAATGTGAGTGAGACTATCTCGGGAAGGGATGGGATTATAATTCATTCTCAGTCCAGGAGATTGGACCGATGGGCGGAACATTTTAGGGATCAGTTCAACTGGCCTTCAGCCACACTTCGGCTGCCCACGATCCCCAGTCATCCTGAATGGCAAATCGACTTAACTCCTCCTAGTCTTTATGAAATTGAGAAGGCTATAGGAAATCTGAAGCGAGGTAGAGCAGCAGATCCTGATAGGCTTACCCCTGAAATTTTTAAGGATGGTGGTCCAGTTTCAGCAGTAAGATTGACTGAAATCTTAGGTAGAATCTGGGAACTGGGCGTAATACCATCTGACTGGTCTCAATCCCTGATTGTCCCAATTTATAAGAAAGGACAAAAGTCTTCGTGTGACAATCACAGGGGAATCAGTCTGACTAATATAGTTTCTAAGCTGTTAGCCTCGATTATACTTAGACGCCTAACTAGAGCTCGTGAAGAGCAGACTAGAGAAAACCAGGCTGGATTCAGACCTGGACGTGGCTGTATAGACCACATCTTCACACTGCGACAGGTCCTGGAACACAGACACACATTTAGGCGTCCTACAATAGTTGTCTTCCTGGACCTAAAGGCGGCATTCGACTCTGTTGATCGTGAGGTTCTGTGGCAGTGTCTGTCATTGAAAGGTGTACCAAAGAAGTACATTAACCTTATACAAGCTCTCTACTCTAAAACTACAGGTCGAGTGAGAGCTTATGGCGAACTGTCATCGGAATTCCTCACTTCAAGTGGTGTCCGTCAGGGATGTCCACTTTCCCCATTCTTGTTTAATTTTGTCATAGACATGCTCCTAGATATAACCATGTCTTCGTCTGACTTTTCAGGAGTTCACTTTCTACCCGGAGCCTCGCTTACTGACTTAGAGTATGCTGATGACATAGTCCTATTTGGTGAAGACGCTGACAAAATGCAGAGTCTTCTGACTACCCTGAGCAACAATGCAAGCATATTCGGGATGCGGTTTTCCCCCTCGAAATGCAAAATGTTGCTTCAGGACTGGGTTGCATCGGCACCTGAACTAGTGATAGGGAGTGAAGTAGTCGAGCGTGTAGACCGCTTCACGTATCTGAGGAGTCTCATCAGTGCTGATGGCCTGGTGACTGACGAAATCTCAGCACGGATACAGAAAGCTCGATTGGCTTTTGCCAAGTTGCGTCACTTATGGCGCAGGCGAGATATCCGCTTGCTAACAAAAGGACGAGTGTACCGTGCAGCAGTTCGCTCTGTCCTACTATACGGTAGCGAAACATGGCCGTTAAGAGTAGAGGACATTCGTAGGTTACTGGTCTTCGATCATAGGTGTCTCCGAAGCATTGCTCGTGTATCATGGGACAACCGAGTGAGCAATGCTGTCGTTAGGATACGGGTTCTAGGAAAGGAGGGCAAATCAATAGATGAAGTATTGAAACTTCATCAGTTGAGGTGGTTGGGACATGTGTTACGCATGTCTAACTACCGACTGCCTCGACGAGCCATGTTTTGCGGCGTAGGAATAGGTTGGAAGAAAGCTAGGGGCGGCCAAACCAAAACATGGCAGAAATCGATGAAGTCACTGACAAGTGTACTAAGTCATGTTAGTAGATGTAGGCTACGTGGTTGGGGTCCACGAGACGAAAGTCACCAATGGTTAAAGACCTTGAACGACATGGCTCAGAATCGTTTGCAATGGCGCAGGTGCATCCACTCTTTGTGTTCTCTCAAAATCTAACCTTCCGAATTCTCTATCTTTCTCCTTTCAAATTTATCTCACTGAATTATACTTTTCGAATCATATCTTCGCTCCCTAATTTTCTGCATTACTGCTAATACTTCTATTATCGTTATCACTCTTGGATTTGAACTGACAGTTGCGTCTCTGTGCTGATGTGGTATGGCGACCTGAACTGCTGTACGTACGTACGAAGTTCTGTGTTGTACCTGTCTGTCTGTCTGTCTGCATCTACTGAACTGATAGATACTCGGCAACACATCCCGCCTGGTTCTGAACATGATGAGCAACGAAGACAACTTAAGCACAAACTAACCAAAAGCTTACGCAATGATCGTGAGCAGTGGTGGGTGGCGAAAGCTAAAGAGATGGAAAAGGCAGCGGCAATAGGTAACAGTAAGCAACTGTTCAGACTTATCAAGGAAACGGGTATCAGAAACCCAACTGTAAGTGAAACTATCTCCGAAAAAGATGGTTCGATTATTCATTGTCAATCCAGAAGATTAGACCGATGGGCAGAACACTTTAGAGAACAGTTCAACTGGCCCACGGCGTTATCCCTGCTGCCCACCATCCCCAAACAATCTGAATGGCAAATTAACATTGGTCCCCCAAGTCTCAGTGAGGTTGTGAAGGCTATTGGAAACTTAAAGCGAGGGAGAGCGGCAGGACCAGATGGATTGACCCCTGAGATATTTAAAGAAGGTGGTCCAGTCTTAGCAGCCAGATTAACTGAGATTTTGGCTAGAATTTGGGAACTAGACGTAATCCCATCTGACTGGTCTCGAACACTAACCATTCCGGTCTTTAAGAAAGGACAGAAGTCCTCGTGTGACAATTACCGGGGAATCAGTCTAACGAATATAGTGTCTAAAATACTAGCTTTAATAATACTTCGACGTCTAACTAAAGCTCGTGAAGAGAAAACTCGAGAAAACCGAGGTGGCTTCAGACCCGAACGTGGTTGTATAGACCAAATATTCACACTACGGCAGGTTCTGGAACATAGGCACACTTTCAGACGCCCAACAATATCTATATTTCGTGACCTTAAGGCGGCATTTGACTCTATTGATCGTAAGGTTATGTGGCAATGTCTGTCATTGAAAGACGTACCGGAGAAGTACATTAACCTTATACAAGCTCTCTACTCGAACACCACATGTCGTGTTAGAGCTTATGGCAGATTGTCGTCGGAATTGACCACTTCTAGTGGTGTTCGTCAGGGTTGTCCGCTAGCTCCATTTTGATTTAATTTTATCATTGACATACTCTTAGAGTTAACATTGTCATCGTCTGATTTCTCTGGGGTTGACCTCTTTCCAGGAGATAAACTTACTGACTTAGAATATGCCGATGATATAGTTCTACTGAGTGAAGATGCTGATAAAATGCAGGATTGTTTTGACCACCTTAAACATGAATGTAAGCATGTTTGGGATGCGATTCTCCCCATCCAAATGTAAAATGTTACTTCAGGACTGGCTTAATTCGGCACCAAAGTTAGTGATAGGGCGTGAAACTATTGAATGCGTTAACCGCTTTACTTATCTAGGGAGCCTCATCAGTCCTAACGGTCTGGTGTCCGATGAAATCACGGCCCGTATACATAAGGCCCGATTGGCTTTTGCCAACCTGCGTCTCTTGTGGCGTAGGCGAGACATTCGTTTAATGACAAAAGGACGCGTTTATTGTGCAGCAGTCAGATCCGTTTTACTTTATGGATGTGAAACATGGCCTTTAAGAGTAGAGGATATTCGTAGGATCCTAGTATTCGATCATAGATGTCTCCGAAACATTGCTCGTGTTTGCTGGGACAACCGAGTAAGCAATGCATGGGTTAGGAATAGAGTACTAGGTAAATACGGTAAGCCTATTGATGAAGTAGTGAATCTTCACCAGCTGAGGTGGTTAGGACATGTGTTGCGTATGCCTGACCACCATCTACTTAAACGAGGAATGTTGTCTGTTGTAGGAGTAGGCTGGAAGAGAGCTAGGGGTGGCCAAACGAAAACATGGCACCAATCCATGAAGTCATTGACAATTGGGCTGAGCCATGTTAATAGATGTAGACTACCTGGTTGGGGCCCACACGATGATCGTAACAAATGGTTAGAGACTTTAGGTGATATGGCTCAAAATCGATTGTAATGGCGCAGGTGCATCCACTCCTTGTCTTTCTCCAAATTCTAGTTTTTGAGCTTCTCATAATTTTCTCTTTACTGAATCACTTTTTGTCTCAAATCTCATCTCTGATCTCTATGCCTTTCCATTAGTACTTACTCTGTTACTAACTTCCCCTACTCTGGGATTTGGTCCGACAATTTAATCTCTATCTGCTAATTGAGGCATAGCAACTTGAACTGATGTACGCATGTACAAAGTTCTACGTTGTAACTGACTGACTGACTGAATCAGAGAATACGATGTGCATACGTAACAATTAGTGCAAAAAGTCCCCATGTTAGACGATTGCCCTCTTTATGCTGTAGGTTGTTACTTTATAGAAGCAAACGGTTTCCGAAGTACAGGATATGATTGTTATCTATTCTCTGGGCTGGAGTACCAAATCAATCACATAAATATCTTACAGTGTGATGTAAGCTACCTATTTGAGCTTTAAAACCAACCACCATTAGTACTACGTCTAAGTGTTTAGCTTCAGTAAGTTTAGAAAACCTTTCATAAAATTCATCCCTCACTTCATCTAGGCTACAATCAATAAGAGACTAGGATCGGATGGAAAAATATGACAAGACAATAATCCCAGAGAAAACATTTGGTGAACTCATGGAATAGTGTTTCTTATGATGTAACACGTTTTGCTATAATGCATCACCTTTATCCTTTTGCTAAATTCGCTCAAGATAACATTACGAGCAACTAATTCATACGGAATATTAGATGATGAATGATAAGTGCTAATTGCTTCACTCATAACATAGTATATTGTAAAAAACCATTTCCCAACACTTCGACAATTCATTAACTCCTATAATTAATCTGTAGTATGGCTATTTAAAAATATTTACTATAATTCTCGACGTTTTCAATATAATTAGTATATAGTGCAAGATGTTACACGAAACGATACGCATTTTATAAACTGATTATATAAATATTATTTGAAATTCAGATATAAGCGATACAGCTCGAAACTACTACTAAATGATTAAGTAATAAGTTTCTGAGTAATTAAATTAGCAGTCTACAACACAAAATACGCCCCTTGTAACTATAATACTTTCCTTTACAGTTAACAAGATTCATTTACCTGCTTTAATTCTCCTGTCCATTGTGCTCTCATCTTGATGAGCGAATCACTAGAGACGTTGCTTGCTTGATTGTAATCCCTCGAAATATCAACACCAGTGGGAATATCATTATATTCTTCCTTGTCTGTTTCAAAATAATAACCTAATAAGCCACATATAAAGAAACGAAATATATATGCGTATGAACAGTAAGTAGTTGGGGAAATTTAAAAACAAAAAGACTAATTAGTAGCTTATTTGATATTGCTTGATCTGCTTTAAAGAGGCGTCAGAATCATTCACACTATATAAACTTTCTATAGGTATACTACATAACGACAACGTAACTAAAATAGAACGAATCGATGATACGTCAATTCTACATTATTATGAATGGTTTTCAAAATTCCTGCATATTACAGTTACAGGCAAGTGGGTAAATGTAGGTTAATACATTGGTGATGAAACTGTTATGACGAGAGAGAATTGGGGGGGTGAGTGGGGTTGGCCGAGTGCCAATTACTGTTGCCTAATTGGTAATTGCGCGTCTGTCCTGTGCCCACTTAGTCCCAAGCCGAAATAAGAAGAATGCGAGCCAATAGGTCAGCCAGACAGAATCGAATCTATATTTCAAGCATTCTTTTATATATACATGAAGTCAGACCACACAGCAAACCAATTAGAAAATTAACATGAATACAGAACGAGGGAAATAGTGGTAGTGAATAGGAACAACTTGTACACAACTAATTGACTGTAGTCCATAACAAGAGACAATTTAATAACAGCAATTATGCTAACGGGAGGATAGGGCAAGCGGAGCGTAACAATAATAGAAACAAAATGTTTACATTACAGGAAGTCCGAATAAATGAAATAGTGTTCTCAAACACAGTTCTGAAAGTTTGTTACACTTCTTTGTGGTCCGACCTAACAAAAACATTGAAGCATTTGATTCACACTAATATTCCAATAAATCCGTCACCCGAAAACGTTCCATTCGATTGATTATAGGTGGCCACTACATTCCAACTTTACTAATAGCTTAGTAGTTTGAAGTAATAAGAATAAAGTAACGAAATGTTCTACACACCCACTTATTTTTGAATTCAGACCCAATTAAATCCAGTATCATTGTGATGAGCTAGAGTAAACTATTTGATTAACTTGCGACCATATGTTGGTGTCTCAGATCTGTGGTTGGTTGGGCATCTAGCTACTCGCCACACCAGTTCAAGTGCATTTGAGAAATCGGAAGATTGACATACTTGAAAACAAGCGTGTTCACTTCAGAGCAGAGTTCTGGAACCAGTAACTGCCATGCTACTAGAAAATTGTCTGCCTGATTGTATTAAAAATTTATGGTGAAGAGTGTAAACAGACTAGTCGGTCATAATCAACGTGGAGTCTAAAACTGTTAGCACGAAACGAGCTTGATTAAAGCATGCTCAAACATGCTCATGAAGCTATGCTGTGATTGGTCCATTCTTGGCTAACCAGAGTCAATGAACAATCGGGAAGTTTCTGGAATACTCTATATCGATGTTTATATAAACTCTAGTGTAATTATTTTGCTTTCCATTTGCCTTCTGCTGTTATTTTCCAAATACAACTTGCTACTTGCCCTACACTTGTTCTGATTTGGGATCAAGTCGCTGTCGTTGTCGAACTGTAGAATACTAAGTGGCATTAATCCATAATATTACCGGGACAAATAGAGATAACACAACTTTACAAAGACAAATGTCCATTAGCACAAATTGGTATAACACGGAAGGACAGGAGTAAGGTAGGTTAATAAGGATAAATCAGGATACTTCGTGTAGAATGGCGTAAATTTAACGAGCATTAAAACGTTCTGTTATATGCACGTCTGCGCATAACACCTATTACGCGAGAAAAACAACCTAGGATTGCACATGTGATTGTCAAACTTATTGAAACAGTCAACTATGCAGAATTCACGAACTGACGTTCCTTGAGGTCTACACTATAGTTACATCAGAGAGGTGAAGATGGAAGAAACTCATGGTGCGTAAAAGTGAGATATCACTTAAGCGTCAGTTCTTTGATAAATGCTATATTGAGTAATACAATGACACGCAAAAACGTTTACATAATGACCTACATTAGTCAGTATTTTTCAAATCATAGAAAGGTATATGTATTTAATAAACTAGCCAAAACAATACTGACCGTTAACTACAAAACTGTTAGACGTGTATACACTGTCAATTACGCTAAACACTGACACTAGAGTTTCATCGAATGACTTTCACAGGGCATTTTACTAGAAAACGCAACGGGGTAAAAAGCACAATGTTAGCACGAAACGAGCCTGATTAAAGCATGCTTAAAACATGCTCACGAAGCTGTGCAGTGATTGGTCCATTCTTAGCCGACTAGAGCTAATGACCAGTCAGGAAGTTTCTAGAATACTCTAAGCCATTGTTTATATAAACCCTAGTGTGACTATTTGCTCTGCTTTTGCCTCTCGCCGTTATTTTTCTCAACACATCTTGCTACCTGCTCTACACTTGTTCTCATTTGGGATCAAGTCGCTGTCGTTGTCAAACCGTAGAATACTAAGCGGGATTTATACATAATATTACTGGGATAAATAGAAATAACAGTAGGACAATTTAACACATAAGTAATTTTACATTTATCGGTGGACATGACTGTTACGGCCGAACCAATAAATGACAACCGAGAAGTATCAAGGTTACAGCAGCCACCTTATACATTATGTTGACGTTAGAGAATCTTCTGAATGCAAATAGTGTTAATAAGCTCTTAATTCGTTCGAATACTACCGGAATGTTAAGAAAAGTATTACATTGTGAATGCGGAAAGGAGACGACAGTTTTTGAAAACCTAAATAATTTTAGATTGCTATGGCTTTCGGTGCACTGAATATTAGTGTAAGGAGTCCATCAGATCGGATTCCCTTTTTACTCATTCTTAACAAGGATTGAGGCAATTGTCGTATTATTCATCCTTTCTAGACTCGTAGGAAGATACTTCTTACCTGAAACAATAATATATAGTGACAAACCTTACGAATCGCTTAAATATAGGGTACGTCTACAGGGTTTTAGTGCACAAGAAATACTGAGTTCCGAGAAAAATCGTTGATTCTAGTTTGGAACCGTGATTGGTTAATTCTGATTAAGGCTTCTAAGGTCATTTCACAATCGCTTAACTTAGGCCGTATAAGTCATGTCAACCCATTTATCTTTTTTTAGCATATAAAATAATCATATTGCTGATTAATTTCAATGAACAGAGATCTAAACATGACTTACTATCAAGATATGCTGGATCCATTGATGTGCACTTAGGACCAAGTTGTGCGCTACAAAATGACTCAGTTTCCAATATCGAGATGACAAGCTAGTGTTAACCAAATAGTTTCGTCGCACTTGCATTTCGATTGTTTATGGTAAGACTACAGTTCGCTGATGTTATTTAGCGATAGACATTTGACGATATGACTTCACTCTTCCTAGCAAGTTCAGCTGAAGTGACTTATTAACCAATATATATTTTTCATTATTATGATGTCTATTATCCACTTTCAAAAGACATTTCTACTTATCTATTCAATATATGTGTGACGACCTAGTGTAAGCAAGTTGACTTCTTTGTGCTCACGTTTTAACTTTTAGGCAGCAGTTCTTGTGACACAGTGAACATATCTGGAGTTTGTGTCGCTGTAATCCAAATGTTTAATATTTTCACCTTGTTAATTTTTTATTTTTAGCTGTATTTGCTTTAATTGTTATGAATAAAGAGCTGTGGGTAACTAAGGGCATGAGCCACAAAATGATTAGGGATGATCCGTATACTTGAGTGTACTGTTCATCTAAATTAAGTCACCATTGCTCTTCTGATTGAATATAAAAGAAGCGCAGCTCACGAGAACTGTCCTCACGCGGTAAACATCTTAGTCACATAACTAGGCCAGTTGTTTAGTACTGGATATACTTCACCATCCTATTGTAGCGGTAAATAATCCCCAAAATAAATAGTTGCATAAGCTCTCGACATTGATGTTGACCATGTTTGTTTTAGCGGACACTACTAGTTGAAGGCGCGCGTTCACGCATCTTCACCAGATCACGACTCGAACCACCGTGGGTAGCATCTCTCTATAGTTTGCCAGCCTAGACGTTGCTATCCCATTAAAGCTCTGTTTACGATAAAATATAATTTCGCTTCCATCCTTCATTGCCTTCTGATTTCTCATTCGTAAGAGTGGGGTCCATTCGATAGAAGTGTCTTTGGTTATGCGAGAAGCGCAACTTGGTCCTATATCCGGGGAACGCTTCATTGGTGAGCTCAACGTGATCTGGACATGATAATTTACTGTGCGTTCGTTCCTTTTTATAGTTCAAACAGAGTATTTTGGTGGCTTGATTTTTTTACCGCATATTTTTCACAGTATCTTTGTATTTGCATTCATTACAATTTTTATAATGTCAGACCAGACTCCTAAGCTAATTAGGATTAAGACCCCTACGCCTCCAAACTTTCAGCTCATTCCTTTCTGGGCAGAAAATGTCGAAGCCTGGTTCTGCTATGCAGAAGCAGAATTCCAAAACCAATGTGTGAACGATCCACGCGTTCAATTTCTGGCAGTTGTAAGGTCACTTTCGCGTGAATTGAACAGGTACGTCACCCCCTTCTTTTTTAGTCCTGACTGCCTAGAACCGTACGAACAACTCAAAAGATCGATTCTTAAACGAGGAGATTTGTCCGACCGACAACGTCTTGAGTTGTTTCACACCATTGATCTCGGTAACGGTTCTGCGACCGAAATGTTATTGCGCATGAAAGAGGTAGTCGGTCAATGTACTTTTGACGAAGGACTTTTCCGTCAACTATTCTTATCAAACTGCCACAACAAGTGCAAGCAGTATTGGTAACATTTAACAACAACCCAGTAGATGAACTAGATTCATCTGCCGATCGAATTCTGGAGATCACCAGAACTCGCCACAATGAGGTTTATTCTGTTACAGAAAAGCCTCTAGAGACCGAAAACGAAATAACTAAATTGTGCCATACTCTTTCCCGTTTCCTTGATCTACAAGAGCAACGCCGACCAAACAATCGTCGACGACGGAATCCATCGCGTAAAAGATCCTCATCTCGACGTCGACGAACAGAAAATCCACATTGGTGTTGGTACCACAACACCTATGCCAAGGAATCAAAGAAATGTAGAAACCCCTGTTGTTTCCCTAGCCTCAAACTCACTGCTTCGGGAAACTATCCCGCCGGCACGCGTTAGCGGCAACCGTAGCCGGTGGAAACAGCCGCCTGTTATTCATCTCTGATGTGATAACGAAGGTTCGCTACCTCGTCGATACTGGCGCAGAAGTCGGCGTCCTTCCTGCAACTTCATCTGACCGACAACATGAAGCTGCATTCGATCTACAGGCAGCTGACGGAAAACAAATAGCCACGTATGGTAAGAAATATGTCTACTTTAACGTGGGGTTGCGAAAACCCATACACTGGATTTTCACTATCGCCGATGTGAAAATACCTATCATAGGCATTGACTTACTAAGCCACCACAACTTGCTTGTGGACGCTAGCAAAAAGAGGCTAGTCGACAGCAACACAAAGCTGTACGTACGTGGAACCACTGCTTCAGGTTGTAGCCTATGTCCTCTTCGCTTTAAACAATTAATTAACCCTTATTTTCAGCCAATACTTGACAAGTATTCGGACCTGAATAAGGTGACATCGAAGTTATCATGTGTAACCAGCAATGTTACACATCACATCACGACTACAGGTCAACCTGTTTTCTCCAAACCACGCCGATTAGCATCCGAAAATTAAGAATTGCTAAGAACGAATTCGACCATATGATAGACCTGGGAATAATCCGCCCATCCAGTAGCCCATGGTCGTCTCCATTACATATGGTCCCGAAGAAAGACAGCAATGATTGGCGTCCTACCGGTGATTATCGACGTCTTAACGCACAAACTACGCCAGATCGTTTACCCTTTACATCACATCCACGACCTAACGGCCACGTTAAAAGGAATGACAGTATTCTCAAAAATTGACCTAGTAAAAGCCTACAATCAAATACCGATGGCAGAAAATGACATCCCGAAAACGGCCATTGTAACCCCGTTCGGTCTTTACGAATTCCTTCGAATGCCCTTTGGCTTGAGGAATGCAGCACAAACGTTCAACGTTTCATTGACGACGTGTTTCGCGGGCTCGACTATGTTCATGCATATGTCGACGACTGCTGATAGCAAGCTCAGACAAGGAAACACACATGAAACATTTGGACACAGCTTTTAAAAGACTGCAGCAATACGAAATCACTATTAATATACAAAATGTCAAATCGGAACAAACTTTATTGGACTTCCTGGGGCATACTATTGATGCTAATGGTATACAGCCTCAAAAACACAAGGTAGCGGCAATCCTAGAGTATCCGGAATTAACAAACATTAAACAGTTATGAGCTTTCAAACGGGTTAGTAAGTTTCTACAGACGATTTATCCCCAACTGTGCATCTATTGTGAAACCACTAACGGATCAACTTCGTGGGAATAAAAAGGTGGTCACAATGGATTCAGAATCAAGAAAGCCCTTGTTGCAATTAAAGAGGCAATAGCAATGTAACTATGCTGGCACACTACAATACTGAAGCTCCCGTCAGCATTTCGGTCGACGCTTCTGACTCAGCGATTGGCGCAGTTCTGCAACAATGGACTGGCCAAGCTTGGCAGCCTTTAGCATTTTTCTCAAGACGATTTAACGACACCGAGTCGAGATACAGCACTTTCGGACGTGAACTTCTAGCTATGTACTGTGCTGTAACGACATTTTCAACATTCCATCGAAGGCTGGGAATTCGCAATATTCACCGACCATAAACCACTGACGTTCTCGATGAATCATCTTCAGATAAGTACTCTCCACGAGAGTCGCGTCATCTCGACTATATCTCCCAATTCTCTACGGACATACGACATATGTCGGGAGCTAACAATGTAGTTGCTGATGCCTTATCGAGAATACATTCCTTGAATCGTATCCAAGGCATCGATCTTGTTAAACTAGCTCAACTTCAAAGTGAAGATATCGACTTTCATCACGAGTTAGCCGAAACAACGCTCCAACTCCAAACCAAAACGATTGGAAAAGGTAAGAACACTTTAATTTGTGATCCTTCTACAGGTATAGCCCATCCAGTCGTCCCCAAGAGTTATCGACCCTTCATCTTCGACACATTGCACAACCTTTTTCATCCTAAAATTCGTGCTACAAGTAAACTGATTACTGAGTGATTCCGCTGGCCAAAGATGAATAAGGATATTAAAGAATGGGGCGCGCACCTGCATATCCTGCAAAAGAACAAGGTAATTTAACATAATAAATGCCCCCTAGGCACTTTCTCAACTCCTGACGCTCGATTCGATCACTTCCACCTTGATTTGGTAAGACCATTACCAGAATCAAATGGATTTTCTAATCTTCTGACATGCGTGGACTGATTCACACGCTGGCTAGAAGCGATTCCACTCAAAGACATCACTAGTGAAACGATTACTCGCGCTTTCGTCGAACGATGGGTAGCCAACTTTGGTTGTCCATCTATAATAACGACAGACCGTGGACGTCAGTTTGAATCTGGATTGTTCCACGCTCTGACCAAATTTCTTGGAACAACGCGTTTCAGGACGACTGCCTACCACCCACAATCTTAGGGTTTTTTGGAAAGATTCCATCGACAACTGAAAGCATCACTTTCAGCTACAAACATCCCTCAGTGGATCGACGCCTTACCACTAGTTTTACTCGGGATTCGCAGCACAGTGAAAGAAGATGTTGGATGTAGTGTCGCCGAATTAGTCTACGTAACGACTCTTCGACTACCAGGTGAGTTTGTGGAAACCGCTTCCACTTCGGCAAACCTGGATATGAATTCTTACGTGAACCGGCTTACAAATGCTATGCGTTCAGTTAAGCCAGCTCAAACTCGACAACAGTCGACAGACACCTTTATCCAACCTGCCTTAAAATATAGTACACGTTTTTGTACGTCGTGATGACGTACGCCAACCTCTCGACGCAACCTACGAAGGGCCATACAAGGTCCTGAAACGTGAAACAAAGTACTATACGATCGACAAAAATGGCCACGAGGATAACGTCAGCATTGACCGCCTCAAAGCAGCTTACCTAGAAGGTACACCTTTTAGTGTCGAATTCGCTGCAACACCTGCAAAAGGTAGCACGAACGAAGCCATTACGCTGCAAGCAATGACTAACGCGCAAGTAGAAGTATCAAAGAGCTTCGTAACGCCTAAAGCTACGCGTTCTGGTAGAAAAGTACGATTTCCAGAACACCTAAACGAATACTATGTCTACTGATTTCCTCCCACTACCTACGTACGCATAACATTTTTCTTGTTGTCTTAAAATAAATAATTACAAAAAAAATAAATCGATAAACATATTATTATTATTTTTTTAAAAATTTTACTGTGTGCATTTTATAAATTTTCGTATCAAAAAAAGCGTTTCATTATTTGTTGTTGGTGTTCAACACGTTTTTCTAAACACATTGAGTTAACAATTATTGTTATTTACTTCTTTTGTATACAAAATGCACAGATTTAAATTTTATTTTTTCTTTTCGACTTCCAGGCCGTCTGGAAACAAACAGAAGAACGTGGAAGAAACAAGAATTTCATTTTATGTACAATTATTTTATGCAACGACACCATAGTGTAGGTACAGACGTCCAGAAGCTGCACAACATCGCAAGCTATCGAAGGAACGTTTACCAATGTCTGACGCATTGGGTTTTATCCTTTGGCTAATACGTCTTAGGGTCCTCACGAACCCATTAGGGGGGGAGTGAGCTGTAGCGGTAAATAATCCCCAAAATAAATAGTTGCATAAGCTCTCGACATTGATGTTGACCATGTTTGTTTTAGCGGACACTACTAGTTAAAGGCGCGCGGTCACGCATCTTCACCAGATCACGACTCGAACCACCCTGGGTAGCATCTCTCTCTAGTTTGCCAGCCTAGACGTTGCTATCCCATTAAAGCTCTGTTTACGATAAATATAATTTCGCTTCCATCCTTCATTGCCTTCTGATTTCTCATTCGTAAGAGTGGGGTCCATTCGATAAAGTGGCTTTGGTTATGCGAGAAGCGCAACTTGGTCATATATCCGGGATCGCTTAAGTCTTTAACTTCGTTTATTTGTAGAAAGTCTTATGGAAGCGTTAGTCCCAAGAATATGTTTCCCTATTACAATAGCGTCACAAGTGGACGAATTTAGAGAGGAATTTACAGGAGAGTGACTTGATTATGATCTGCTCTGACGTCGGAGAAAAAGATAAAGGGCCACTAGGTTTGCTTCAGAGAGCAATACTAGGTAAAAATGGACAGGTGAGGCGAGACGAATTAAGGACCGAGAACGTAATCTTAGTTGTAGATATAAGGAGGCAACTAACTAGTTGTCTAGCGTGTTTGTCAGAGTAAGACCTCGATATATTGTACGTTAGATAGACAAAGGGGTAGTTCAAATAGAGTTGGTGGTTTCCAAAGTAGGAAGGAACACGACATTGCATTTCTTTGTGTCTATTTACTAGCCATTAAATTACGACTAGTGACTTAGCTACAACAAGTATTGTTATAGTCACTGTGTGTCTCGTGTTGTGTACTAGTGTGAAACATACCCTTAAAATTTTGAGAATACAGTAAAAATAAAGAAGAGTAGCACCAGTGAGAAGTACTATTAGTACATGCATTAAGGAGACCTAGGATTTGAAGTGTATGATAATTCGGTATAGTAAACCAATAAAACAGTTTCTAATATCAACTGGTAGCATGTTCCATATCGAGAAGAATGTGACAATGTTAACTCACGAGTGGTTGCAAAAGTGTTAGTCGTAATGCTAAATATATGAGTTCGTAGATCATGAGGAAGTGGGAGTTTGCTTATCTTGATTTTAGTTGCAGGTGGAGAATGCTAACTTGCCAGGCGGCTTGTAGAGAACAAAGAGGTTGATTTAAAGATACCAAAGCCAAGGCGATGACGGTTAGGTGTTTGACAACTTGTCAGGTAATCTTGTGTCACAGTGTTTTCTAATTTATAGGAGTTGAAGTACCTTTGACAGACTCTAATTTTTGTTTATCACCCACGCGTAGACAGATGGAAATAAACAGGTAATATTCTTAAATAAACTGTTTCAAAATAATATAATTCTGGCTTCTTACTTGTGAAAGTTGCAAAGAATAGTACTTGAAAGATTGCATGATCTGTGAATCAGTGTTGTATATATATTCTGCGGAGAAATATCATCGAAATGTGTCAGGCCAACATCAATAACACTATTTATCTAGGTAAATTCACGGGGTGGACGGTCGACTGTTGTATGTGGTGCTCAGATGCGTATTTCATTATTTTGTGGATGTTAAACTGAGGTTTCCCAGTAGCGAACTATTACGTTACACGTTAAATGTCATTTACAATCACGTGTGGAAATGTAACCGATTCATCTGTAGAAGGAGTTCATGTAGATTTGAGATCATCAACAGACATTATTGACTAGCTATTCTGGGTAGCATTTACACATAACATTAATGTAGTGAGTGACGACAAGGAACTCCGAACATTGCCTTGAATAAACTCCAGAGTCATAGGTTATAGATTTGGGGTGTATAGAGTTAAAATTAACAATATGTATGAGATCACGAAGGTAGTACCTGATGCAATCTATTAGGGAGAAGGTAGTTTCGCATGTCTTCCTTTTTCTTATCAATAGCAGGTAATCAATGTTATACAAATTTTTGGATATGTCAAAATATGACACGAGAACTCCATGACTCTTATGGAAACTACTAGTTATATAGTTGCGGATGATCAAGTTATACGCCATACACGATCAGAAATAGAGAAAAGCATGTTGAATAGGCATAATCAAGTTCTAAGATTAAAACTGCTTCAGTATATATTCACTGATTATATTTTATAATCCCTGAAACAAGAGGAGTACTGTTATTTGTCGATAGTTGCTAGCGTTTGATGTAGAGCATTATTCGTGCCTGGGAATACGAAAAGTGGTTTTCTATATATCCGGGCAAGTCAACGATTCTAGTGAGAAAGTGAAAGAAACAAGTAGAATATTTGAAATTATATCTCCGCTATATTTCAGTAAATCGGAATTAGTGCCGTCTACACCATAAATTAGGTATTTCAGTGCATTAATTGCTCTGCTAAATCTGCTGTATATTAAAATCATTAGTACCAAATACTTATAAATGAGTTCAAATGTTGTTGAGTATTAGTGAGTTGTGTAACAATCGTTTTCATACGGTGGTTAGTTAGCAGAAAATGCTATATTGAGGCATTCAGAAATGGATTCATGGGTGTTATATGTCTTACCATTGTGGTCAATAAGAAGTACAGTATGCTTAGTTTTTCTAAGTCACCTCTCAAAAGTGAGCTGGAGCAACCTGAACGCAGATCTCAATGATACTCTAAGTTATCAAGGCACTCTAAAACTCAGGACCCCAGAAGTAAAATACTCTGCCAATAACATTGAAGCAGAGAAAATGCAAGGCTTTTCCTAAGTTTCAGGAAACAGTACTATATACTTTGAATAATATTTTAGTTGAGACCAACCAGAGCTCGGAAAATACCTACAAATCCAAACTGAACAAAGAGCAGTAGAGGTGTCCCTAACAGGTTGATTTTCTACACCTCACGTCGAATACTAGTGATACGTATTTCATTGTGATCCAACCCCCTGTACAATGGAGAACTACCAAAGACACTCGCAGTTGATCTAAACACCATATTTTCAGCAGGATAATATGCACTACTAATCTGTTAACAACTCGCCAGGACAGACCTTATGTGTCTAGAATGAACAGTCCGCATATTATTTGAACCCCACCAATTGAACTTGGACTTCTCACCACTAAAAAGGAAAAATCAGCATATTGAACCACCTTTTCTTAACTGACCCACCGTTTATTGAGAATGTATATGTACGCACCCCACCAGGAAGCAACAATTACGTAGTGGACATATTTGACGTAGTCATAAACAAGCGCTCATTATGAAACGACAATAAACTCTGCTATTACTACCGCAAGATAGACTGCCTGGCTATGACAAAGTGCCTAGTATAGGTTCCATTATCCAGAAGTAAGGAGCCAGAAACGACTGATCGAACCGATTGGGAGCATACAGTCAATAATAAATGAGATTTAATCTAACAGCGTTTCTCTAAGGGTAAAATGTTCAAACCACTGAACATTTTGCTTAAAGTAAGTCACCAAATAACTACTTTGATCAGAATTGTAAGCTGAATAATAATGAGTAGTACCTTATAAAGTGATGAGCCACAGTATCTTTCTGCTGATAAGAAAGGAAGGTCGTACTAGGATAATGGAAAACTAGATGTTTTCATATCTAGCTAGCAAATAAATTATAAATCAAGCCCTGATATCTATTTCGGTTTATGGCTAAATGTAAACCAGCCAGAAAAAGAGGGTATGTAATTATAGAATCTGGGGTGGAGGAGAAGACTTCAAAGACAAAAAGTTTTTAAAACCCTCTGTTTCTACTTCACTCAGAAACTTATCCAAAATCACGCAGATAACAACAATTATATTATAAGGTTATTAACTCTTAAAATGGGTAAAATCATACTGACTCCAGAGTCTCAGAGTCTTTGCGTCGATGAAAATCACCAGGATGAAATATTATTCGTAAGTTAGTCTTGGAACTATGCACGGAAGCCATGTGTGGGCTGGTATGCAACCTATTCAAGTATTCTTTAGTAGGCCACAACGTCCTATTGAATAAAAAAATTGATTTGTCCCAGGCTAGTAGCACTAGTGTATATTCTATTAAAGGTGATGAGGGGCTTGGTTAGTGAATAGATGGGGAAACAGCAGACTAAGAACAAAACATGCTACGTGGCTAAGTATCCCTTTCCCAAGTGCTAATTTACGCACCAACAACCTCCTATCTTAGGACAATCGGACAACCTGTTGGGAACAATTGTCAGTTCATGCAACATTCTTGTACTTCTAGAAGGCGTTTGATGCTGCGCCACTTATAACCCTAATGAAAAAAAGTGGCAGCACTGGATAAACAGACCTCTCTGTCTCTTGTCTAGAAATCTATTTGAAAGAGTGAGTGCTTTGGATCAAGTTAAAACTGGTTTAGTGGAAGTGAACGATCTTGAAACCAGGAGTTAAATAGAAAATATTTCCTAGAGCCCTTCTGTTCACCATCTTTTAATCCATTCGCGAATAAAGTAAGTTCATTACTCCGAATGAATGCCCATGAAATTAAGCTATGAAAAGTTATAAGAAGTGAAGAGAGAATTCAAGCTTTTAAAAATAACTTAATGTAGATATTGAAGAGTTCCCCGGATATAGGACCAAGTTGCGCTTCTCGCATAACCAAAGCTACTTCTATCGAATGGACCCCTCTTACGAATGAGAAATCAGAAGGCAATGAAGGATGGAAGCGAAATTATATTTGATCGTAAACAGAGCTTTAATGGGATAGCAACGTCTAGGCTGGCAAACTATAGAGAGATGCTACCCACGGTGGTTCGAATCGTGATCTGGTGAGATGCGTGAACGCGCGCCTTCAACTAGTAGTGTCCGCTAAAAAAACATGGTCAACATCAATGTCGAGAGCTTATGCAACTATTTATTTTGGGGATTATTTACCGCTACAGCTCACTCCCCCCCTAATGGGTTCGTGAGGACCCTAAGACGTATTAGCCAAAGGATAAA
>CM046067.1:1993023-2009514 GCA_025215515.1 Schistosoma japonicum | reverse complement strand
AAGATTCCATCTTCATTCATGTACATTTAAATTTACATACAAATTAATAAAGAAGAATAATAACAATCGGACAAACATGACAACAAACGTAGACAAGTGCGAGTTGCTATGACGACCACGAATAGTTAAACATGGTAAAAAGAATATAAAGAAAACCTATATTGATGTTATTCTTATTTAGACCATTCTAGTGAAGAGACTATTTTTTTGAATGGGGTTACATAATAGACAATTTGTTAATAGATGAAGAGTCTGAGAGGAATAGTTTTAAAGTTAGGTAATGTAATGGGGTAGAATACAAAATGTAATGCATCTAGGGAGTGAATGGTGATACGCATGAAATGTGCTTTCTAGTAAAAAGGGTAAGAAAGGCTGGTCAATGTTGAAAGAAGAAGTAACGCGTACAAATTTCGCAAAACAAACAACATAAAAACAAAACGAGATGAAATCTTTGTTTGAAGGACAATCCAAGTTAAGTATATAATAAGATTAAAGGTTGAACTAGTTGCTTATGCGATAAATTCTGGTCTTTTTGTTTGTATAGCAGTGATTTCAGCAATGAACAGAACGTGAGGACTTACTGACTAAGGCAGAGTCATGTTAACCGAATAGATAACTTTGCAAGAAAAATCCTTGTTGGCTAAGTGATCAGCAGTCACAAGATGTTCTACTGTTGTTTCAATTCACTTCTCAGATACATTACATTATGTAGGGCATCTTATTGCACAAACGAACGTCATCATTATAATACTCAATCTCCTAATCAACGTAAATTGCTTGTTATGCAGCCTAATTTCAAAAATTCTTCTCTTCATTAGCACAATTCGAATAAAGTTAGCAGCATCAAATATTTTTATTCATTACTGTGTTCAACTATTCGTGGTTACCAATTTAGATTATACCTACTTTCTCTTATGTCGTCATGTGTGACCAATAGGTATTATACTTTTACTCTAATGAATACACATGTTAGTGCGCATCAGTGAAGATAAAATCACCAAAAAAAATCTGTTTGCTGTACAAAGTTCTTATTGTTCATAGTTGAATGGGTGTTTTTTCATTTAATAAGAAGTTTTCGAATAAAACTACACTATGCAGGACTCTGTAGGACAATAAAAGTTGTAAGTTGTAATGCGTACCATTGAACTTCACTAGAATTACAACTGTACTGTTGTATTTAATAAAAACTGACCGAAACCTCCATAATACGGATTTTGTTTGTAACAAAGTATAGTCTCGATCCATTTCAAGTAATTTTCAGAATTAAAAAATGATTATTTAGCAAGATTATGTTGAATAATTAGTCTACTGTAATGAAGTTACAAGAGGAGAACTGGAATAAAACCTTCGTAATTCATTGTATCTGGATACAAATTTCGCATTACAGTGATCTTGTATTGATTCATATCATATTTGTTGTATACATATTTGTATACACATTCTCAACTATCAATGAAGAATGGGTGTAACACACTGATGTTTGTGTTCAGAAATATTCAGTATCTACGAAAAGTCACTGATGTGGTCGTTGTTTCAAAAGCACCGTACATTTGCAGTAGTTCTGAGTACTACCACTGTTGTAAAGTTCATTTAATAAGTATAAATTTGATGTGAATTGTTGTGATATACTTACTATAACTATTCAATCTCTCTGTCAAGTGTTTAATTTACAAAATACCTAGTTATTTACAACATAATGTACAATATTCATTTTACAAAAAAAAGGAAATAATCCATCCACTTATATAATATAAGTTAGCAACCCCACTCCGTAAACAACTACGCTAACCAGAAAATATCTTTTTGACCATTTGTAAATTACTGTGGGTGCTAAAAGGTCTTTATTTTGAATAGTTATGATGTCTAATGGAGAAATACGAGTTTCTTAGGAAGTCACACGTAAAATGCCACTTTTGACATTAACAGCAACAGTCAGTATAGATAAATGAAATGTTTGCACGATGTTGTTAACAGAGAAAAGCATCCGAAAAGCTGACGAAATAAAAAGATATAACCTAATAAAACTTAGAATAAATGAAATACATTGGCTACAAGCTAGACAAAATATCTACTTTTACTCTAATGAATACACATGTTAGTGCGCATCAGTGAAGATAAAATCACCAAAAAAAATCTGTTTGCTGTACAAAGTTCTTATTGTTCATAGTTGAATGGGTATTTTTCATTTAATAAGAAGTTTTCGAATAAAACTACACTATGCAGGACTCTGTAGGACAATAAAAGTTGTAAGTTGTAATGCGTACCATTGAACTTCACTAGAATTACAACTGTACTGTTGTATTTAATAAAAACTGACCGAAACCTCCATAATACGGATTTTGTTTGTAACAAAGTATAGTCTCGATCCATTTCAAGTAATTTTCAGAATTAAAAAATGATTATTTAGCAAGATTATGTTGAATAATTAGTCTACTGTAATGAAGTTACAAGAGGAGAACTGGAATAAAACCTTCGTAATTCATTGTATCTGGATACAAATTTCGCATTACAGTGATCTTGTATTGATTCATATCATATTTGTTGTATACATATTTGTATACACATTCTCAACTATCAATGAAGAATGGGTGTAACACACTGATGTTTGTGTTCAGAAATATTCAGTATCTACGAAAAGTCACTGATGTGGTCGTTGTTTCAAAAGCACCGTACATTTGCAGTAGTTCTGAGTACTACCACTGTTGTAAAGTTCATTTAATAAGTATAAATTTGATGTGAATTGTTGTGATATACTTACTATAACTATTCAATCTCTCTGTCAAGTGTTTAATTTACAAAATACCTAGTTATTTACAACATAATGTACAATATTCATTTTACAAAAAAAAGGAAATAATCCATCCACTTATGATTATGATTATGATTATGTAAGTACTATTGATTGAGGTTGCTAGTTTACGCTTTATGAGGATTAAGCTTCCGAAGTAACAATTTTCAACTTTTCTGTTTTGGACAAAAATATACAAACGTTGTTTTGTTATCCAGAAGTATAATTTCCAGATCACGGAACTGCAAACCAGCAGGTTCTAATTCTGATCGGCGGAAAGTTAATATGTAGCAAAATTAACAGGTACGTCACACCTAGTTGTCCCAGCTAAGGATGTCGAGAGCCCAGTGATAAGATTATGAAGTCCATCCTTAGGCGTTGTGGCCTGTCAGATGAATATCGACATAATGGTACGCTTAACTGGGCAAACGTTGACAGCAGTACGACTAAAAAGATGTTTCGCAACATTTTGAGCAAAACACATTCTTCTGTACCTTTTAACCAATAACATACATTGCATTATTGTCATTTGTTCTCTGAGCATAAAGAATTGCATTAAAAGTAATGTAGCTGCCAGTTACTTCAGTAGTAATGTCTAGACTAGAGTAACTTGTGTTTATCTCTTACACAAGGACAGTATTTCAAAATAGGACAAACACAGATTGTAAACAACATTCTTTTGGCTTTTAATTTGTGAAGCTGCAAAGAATGCCACTTAAAGGATTTCTTGATTTGTGAGTTAATGTTGCAGCATGTTCAACGAGAAAGATATCATCAGAATCCTTCAAGTTAAGATAAATAGCACCATGTTATCATGGTGAAGTTATGTAGTTTATATTTGCTTAGTTCAAAACGTTGATATGACCCTTATTTACAACCGATACATGACAAGTATTCTGACTTAAATAGGGCATGGCATGTGCAACTAGAATTGTTACACATCACATCAGCGATACAAGTTGATCTACATTCTCGAAAGTATGTTGACTAGCAACTCTTTATTTATAACTATCTGATCATTATATTTAATCAAAGTGTTAGAATTGTTATGCTTGGCGATTGATAAAGAGTAGCGAGCTTTCAGAACTGTATTTTAGAGGATTATTTTAATTATTTTAGTTGCTAATAATGTAAACATTTCATTTCTATCATTGTTACGTTACTGTTTGTCCGTCCTCCCGTTCACTGTATTTACTGTTAGTAAATTGTTTCTCACTATGAAGTACAATTAATTGATTGCGTACAAGTTGTCCCTATTTACTACCACTATCTCCTTAGTTCTGTTCCGGCTTGAGACTCAATGGGCATAGGGCAGACGCTCATTTACCGTTTAGGCACATTCCTAATCGGCTTTCGATCAATCAACCAACTTTACGCGACATGACAAGAATCATCTTCAAGATTTCGGAACTTATTGTATACAGTACAATAGTATGAATGTGCTTTTAAGTCGTGGTCCTGACATATTAGATAGTGTAATTTTCTTTAATTAACCGACGACTCACCGATCAAATAACTAATATGTAACCCTGATATGCCTTTAACCCACCAGTTTACTAGGCCGTAATGCAACTTTGATATAATTGATGTGTTATCATAGCTAACATCACCTAACAAATCCTATGTCGCAGCCCTGCTTATTCGACGAAAATCTTCTAAAGAATGATAAGATTAAATCAGAATGGATTTTTTTTTCACGAAAAGCGCGCCTAAATATGCATTACTTATCAACTTAAAAATGACCAAAATTGATAGATGAAATGAATTTAGTAAATATTGAAACAAATTGAAGAAAAATTTAGCTTTTTCTTCAAAGTTATATTCATTAGACCAAGTTGTTAATTCGATTGAGAGCTCACGTAATAGAAATTTAGTTAAACGCTGGGATTTAAACTTAAGAAGTACAAGTTTAAATAAGTCTTACTAGTGGAATGCATTCGGCGTCACTATTAAATAAGATTCATTATGCTATGACTTTCATTCAAAAGGCTTCTAAAACAATAGACTTAAGGAGAGAATTTCAATCGATATACTTATTATAATTTGGCAAGATATTTGCACACAAGTCTTTAATCTTCAGGTACAGATTTTTATGGACTAGCCAAAATATAGCAAATAGACTAATGATGCGGCAGTTATAAAATCTGATGTGTTTCATATCTGAACCAATGAATTCATATTGACTATCAACTAATAAGCTAAAACTAATACACAGGGTAATTATAAGTTCAGCAGATTATTGTGTATTAATAGCATGTTATGGTTTACTATCAGTGGTATAACGTTCTCCACTGAATGTTTTACAGAATAAGTGAACATTGTAATTTACTAGTAACTTGACATGGTAATCTGTCTTCATCTAGATGAATAACAATTGAATCACATGTCGGTACATGAGAATCATTGTAAAGTGTGTAACTCAACAAAGTAGAAATCACTACGTTATTTGTGATGGAAACCTTGTCACTTCTATTCAATTGACGAACCTCTATACAACACTGTAGGTTAAATAATGGTGTATTGGTGATACTGTAAATGAAACATCAAAGTATAGTTGATTGAGCCATTTGAAAATTATAACTTACTACTGTTAAGTAACTTAGTTGAAGGTGTGTTTGTTCGGTCAGTTAAACAGTTTACACTACAAGTACACATATTCGTCAACGTGATAGTACTTTTTTCCCTACTTGATACATTTTAATAAAACCGTTTTACGTTATCTTTGGCAAACTAATGTAAAAATGAGTTGTGTCAAAGTGACATGTAATTTCAGATCTACGGCACTTAACACTGAATATATTTGGCATCAATATACACAATCAATATATGGAACGAGGCTTGAAACACAAATAGCAGCTTCTGAACCCTAAAGATGATTTGTGTTAGTAAAGTGAATCCTTGTTGTTTTTTGTATAAAATTAACTTCGGTGTGTGATATGCATAAATAATTCCTTCTACGATGCGTCATTGAATTGTAGATGATCATTGATCAATGGCAACTTCCAGTCTTTCTTTGTGTAGATGGAGGTTTTGATAACAATCAATTTAATTTATGTGACTGAATTACATTTTGATGAAATTGAATCTAACACCTGTAAATGTCACTTTAATGTTTGAAATTAATCCACAAACATTTAGACGCACTAAATGTGTAATTTAACCAATGCAAATAAACATTACATTTAAAGTAGTAATATATATAAACATTTCTAGAGAATAGTGAATCTAGTGTTTTCATTTTAATAACAATCTTAATCAACTTACACGGAGACCACAAGCACATGATGACACAGTTGAATAGGACAGAGGAAAGTTGATAATGATGGATGACGTATCTTTCATCAGTTCATTCTGAACAGTTGCACAGGTAAGTCATTTATGTATGTATGTGAATGAATATCTGTTATTTCAACCAGTTTGACACCAAAATTCAAACTTAAATATAAATCATTATTCAGTATGAATTTGCTGTGTTCAATAATTGAAAGTCATGTTTATCAGTCAGTGCTGTTAATTATAATAATGATTATGACAAGGATAGTGATGATGTTGATATCAATGGTTTCTGTGTTGATGATCTTGATTCTGTGGTTGGTCCTAATTTAAATATATATATATTTAATGATGATTTGGTTGCTGTTGATGAATCTGATACGTTGCTTACTGATTTGGATAAATTAGCACTATCTCATCTATTGTGAATATTTTTTGACCTGCTAACATATTATATTTCTAAGCAAAACCTGCTTCTTTGTTTACATAAATGTGTTCTTGTAGTTTTATAAAAGTATTCAGTTTACAATTGAATTTAAAATGATTTGTATATCATGTCAACTTTTTTACTCGAGTTGGATTTTACCTGGAAATGGAATCCAGGATGCGTGTTTCGTTGTGTTTGGTACATGTGAGCTGAATGTGCTTGCATTTAAGTGTTCATGATCACAATGCAACTGAAACCTTAATTCGTTTTGTACCAAATGCCATCGCGTCAACTACTAGGATACTAAGTGCAGACAGCCACATATATTGCAACAAAGACTGATCAACCTCAGTCAATATCAAACTAACGGAAAGATTCAAATACATTCGAACTTTTCTACTATTTATGCTAGTAACTAAATTGTAAATAGTTCCAGAAAATCATCTGCATTTTTATTGTGAATATTCCGATGTAACATGAGTATTGAAAGCTAATTATTCACAATACAGACATGTGGTGTGATTATGTGATTTAGAAATTATAGAATTCAACCTCCTAATTAAATATTATTTACAAATAAAGTACAATTATTCAATCAGTCGCGCTGATTGAATACACGTTACGTCGGTTGATATGATCAATTAAGGTAGTTAAAATCTATTGAATTTAGGCGTAAACAATAAATTGTATACCACAATAAATCTGAAGCTATAGGACACATCACTTGAAACCTAACCCGAATGATTGCCATTTTTGCACATAATCGTTATAGCGTAAAGAAGACTGTGTTTAAATATCGAATGCCAAGGAATACCTAATGGATCACTGCACGTCTGCTCAATGGCTACTTGGCTCAAGGTTGTGATAAGGGAATAGAAGATTGATGAACCAGCAAGACAGGATCATATTATATTTCAAGCATTCCTTAATATGTATATATATAAGGTCAGACCACAAAGTGGACCATTTAGAAGTTTAACATCAATACAAAACAAAAGAAATTGTGGCAGTAAATAGAGGTAACCCGTACACAACCAGTAAACCGTAATTTATAATAAGGAACAACATACTAACAGCAAATATACTAAACGATAGTACAGGGTGGGCGAAATGTAACATTGATATAAATGAAATGCTGATACTACTCACAGTTAAAGTAATTGAAATAATATTCTATTATATAGTTCTCAAAGTTCGTTGTTCTTTTTTAGTTGTGCAACAAAACACCCCTTTATTAAAAGAAAATAATACAACAGGGTCTCATGAATCTATTTGGATTTGAGTGTGATTATGTACAACTACAAAATTACTCAGAAAAAAAACAAAATATGATTAGTTACAAATTACGCAAACAACTACAATATACCATTGATCTCTTCTGTACAAAAGTTGTGAGATTCTTGAGTGGTAATCACGTCGACACTTTATTATGTTGGATAATCATTATTATCAAGCCTGTCCTGTTACAACTTCTTAGATGATTTAGTGAATCAATGACATAAACACATCTAGAGTGGACTTTCACAGATGTAACAGTTTTACCTGATTTATTGTCTCGTTTTGTTGTATGCTTAAGCTTTTTTTATGCAGTGCAGACAATTTAAGCATGTTAATTAAAACAGCTTTCTGATTCGGAATAGCGGCCACACTATGCGCACGTCTATTGAGATATGCACTCTGCAATGTTAAGAATAACTGAGAGATCACGGTTGACTTATCACTTAGCGGTTGTTCCAAGTCAGAAATGAATTGGGCAAATGTCTCTAGTGCATCATCTTGTTTCTCTGAAGCATTGTTACTAGCTATGAGGAACAGAGACAATAGTGTCGGACATCCTGACTGGATTTGGAAATCAGTTTCATACGTAGGCTTAGGTATCACTTCATCTATTACCAGCATGCTGATACTATTGACCTAGATACCGATTCACTCAAACTCAATCAACCACTGATAATTAATAAGAAGCTCATACAACAGTAAGTTTGCACGTTCACTAAGTACTGACAAGCTGATTAACTGAAAATAATGACTCAGCTAGTGGCCAGTATGATGCAAGGTCAATGGTGAGAACATAATATGCTGATTGGTCTTTGATCAGGCGTGAATTCTACAATAATAACTTGATAACCATGCTTTTCCTTTAAATGCTGAGCTTTCTCTGGTTCGTTGATTTTCTTTATCTCTTCTTTCGTCACTACTGCTAGGGTATGCGAATTAAGATGACACTTAGGTGCCTGCAAACAAGCATAAGACCAGCGACAAAACAACAGACGAACTAAGCTATTCCTTCAACCCAGCCCAGCTAACTAGAGTAAGAAGTTCAGCATCAGCAAAAAGCGTTAATTTCTACAGTCAGCCTGTCAGACAGATAACAAACTTTTGAATCGTATACAATAAAGTGTCACGAATAACATTCGTGACAATTTATCAATAGATGAGTTATTGAAACTTTATCAGTTGAGGTGGTTGGGACATGTGTTACGCATGTCTAACTGCCGTTTGCCTCGAATAGCTATGTTTCGCGGCGTAGGAACAGGTTGGAAAAAAGCTAAGGGCGGCCAAACCAAAACATGGCAGAAATCGATGGAGTCACTGACAAGTGGACTAAGTCATGTTGGTAGATGTAGGCTACGTGGTTGGGGTCCGCGAGATGAAAGTCACCAATGGTTAGAGACCTTGAACGACATGGCTCAGAATCGTTCGCAATGGCGCAGGTGCATCCACTCTTTGTGCTCTCTCAAAATCTAACCTTCTGAATTCTCTATCTTTCTCCTTTCAAATTTATCCCACTGAATTATAATTTTCGAATCATATCTTCGCTCCCTAATTTTCTGCATTACTGCTAATACTTCTATTATTGCTATCACTCTTGGATTTAAAATGACAGTTGCGTCTCTGTGCTGATGTGGTATGGCAACGTGAACTGATGTACGTACGTACGAAGTTCTGCGTTGTATCTGTCTGTCTGTCTGTCACGAATAACATACTAAAATTGACATTGAGATTCTTATTAAGTAAGAAACTTAAACTGAAAGTGAAAGGGGCTCATTTTAATGCAAAAAGGAGAAATTCGAATTTTCACGAATAATTCACTAAAACCGTAGTTTTACCACGAGAATCCTAAAAATCTAACGTCTATCATCATAATTTAACTTGTAAGTAGTAAAAAGATCCGTGAAATAATGTATTTTCATGAAGCAAACCTTAATAAATGAGCTGTTAGTTGGACTGAAGAATTGTCATTCTTATTCGTAGGACAATAATAGTATTTCAACTTATCAAATGACCAATGATCACAATATCAAGCATTTTGAAGTAAGTTCTATATTAAGTTCTTTATTAAACATCATCAGTGAGTTTGTATCTGACTTAATGGATCATCATGAAAATCACTAGGAAATTGTTTTATATTAAGTCTAATAATATTGTACTTAGCAAGTGATCTTATAGTTTCGATGTGTTCTTTAGCTGAAATAATAACTTAACTAGTGAATAATTAACCTACGACAGCATAGTGATATGTGTTTATTTATGATCTATACCACATTTCAAGGAACGCATTTTCTTAATTGATGTAGTTGTAGATCAAACAGTCAGTATGAAGAAAATGTAAGGCAATATAAAAAGGTTAACTGTATAGTTTACTACATCATGATACAGCCTAGCAACCAACTTCTCGTCATAACTTCTCAGCAAAATGTCCAATTTACTTGATTCTTGCTTTTTTCTGTTATCATTGGCGAGTTGTATTCGGTCGACTCCAGTCAACCTTGACACTTGTAAGTTTTGAATTGAAATTTTAAATTCAAATTGAAACATTCAATTGTGATTGGTGGCGTTAACGGTCACGTGACACACTTTACTGGCTTCATACACGCATGACACTTCGAATGCAACAAGAATCAAGCAAATCCGTGCTACTGTTATTGAGAAGAATGATTTTATATATTTGCTGAATATACCTCGCAGAACCCTGTAGTTTATATTAATCGATTTTTCAAGTCACCATATTACATGCAAGGATGCTTTTACCCAAACATCCTCGAACATCCGGTTTTTTGGACAGTGTTAGCATAGAATCGTCTAACGACTGTAACACAGATTCTATAAGGTTTGTATACTGAATCTGCGGCCGCCGCTGTTCGTTGTTCCGAATATTAAACTTCCAATGGGTATAAAGAACCTAGAAGAAATCTTAATAACTTTCTGTGAGACCATCACTAAACGTTAGTAAAGTATTTAAAATTTTAAACACTGATGGTCTCCAATTACTAATTAACTTAAAAGAAATTGCCTTACTCATGTAAAACTTTGTGATGTACAACAAAACTACTCTAATTTCTCTTGATTTGTCCCACGATTTGAATTTGATGTCAATAACTGAAACAATAACTAGATGTTTTTTTTAAACAAATTATAAAGAAAACAAATAAAATTATGTTCATTCATCAATAATGATGTCGACGACATACGATTCTCTGACATGTTAGAGTTGATTTAATAAGACGGAAACCTGTCATTAGGTTGATTGGCAGGATTACCGCATCCTACTTTCTGAGTCACATCGGTCTGCCTATGTACGATCGTCTGTGATTAAAAATAACTATATACTGAAAAAAATCAAGTGTATTATATGCGCAAGAAGCCACAAAATTTTGACAACCTTCAAACTCGTTTGACTAATGAGAAGTCAGTTTTATGAAAACTCGAAAAACAAGGAAAATAAATAGGATAAAGTGTTTTACCGGTTTCATGAATGAGGTAAAGTTAGAAAATCAGCTTATCGATTTTGAAGCCATAATACTTTTTGTATAAGAACTTACCTATATAGCCTAATATAATGTTATTTCTGGAACAACAAAAAGTTTTTTTTGGCAAGACCAACAGGTTTTGATGTTATGGTTGTAAACACCAGTTTTCACGCCCTGGAAATATTTCTGACTGACGATCACACTATAAACATATCTAAATCTCCCTAAAAGCCAGTTGTTTGTTCTGTCATCTGTGTATACGGAAGTCCCTAAAACAACGTACGTTTAGATAGTTGGAATCAACGTTGAAGACGTCCTGTTCGAGACGTAGTGAAAAAGATTCTTACTAGAAATCCTGCCATAAATGTCAAAAAACCTGGTAGTTGAGTTTTAAAAATAAAAATTTACCCACCCTGTTCCAGTGTTACTTGTCCTATTGAATTTGAATTTTTTGTTGGTTTTTACATTAATCTTATTCATTTATGGTTCACTTTACTGACGACAAGTGTAGTCTTAACATCGTTTCTAGGCATATATCTAGGTAGTGTTATTGACAGTCGATTCTCGACACTTCGCTTACATTTAACAGTGTCGACGTCTATGTTGTAGGTAGTTGCATTGTGAATAAAACAACTGACATTCATAATTGTCCTAATGTTACTAGAAAGGTACTAAAACAATTCTTCGTTTGGGTTGACTCCTTTTTCTAACACCTGTTACAACACTGACTGGTAATTTTCGAAGTCAATCAATATTTTTTATACTTTGTGAATAGGGAGATTATATCGAGAAATAACACCGTTCAACATTATTCTGCACTGGATCATACAAAATGAATTATACGGTCATCACTCAACAATGTTAACTGAATAATGCAAATGCAATCGTTGTTATAATTACAATGAACTGAATCATTAACTAATCAAAATCCGTACTGATTATCATCAAAACTCACAGGTTAACTCACTGACAATACACGTTTATCACAATCATATTGATTTGACACCTTAAGTGAACCCTCTATCGTGTTGTCACTTATCAGTCAAGCATCAGTAAGCATTAACTACTGATGAAGGAGTTCTTACTATAGAACTACATCAATTTGCACAATTTGATTTATATTCATAGTAAACAGTGAGAAATCTAAATGAAATGATGATCTGTTATTGATTAATCACTAATATGCATCATTCGTATTTCATTTACCATATCAACATTAAGCTAAGATACAGGCGTATCAAAATGATTTGAACCAAATAGAAAAAACACGCGTCCTGTATTCTGTTTGCCAGTCTCAATTTAACTCAAACTTAGCTAACATGCATTACTACTACTCATATACATACATAGTACTTAGTCTAGTAGACATGCGCTTTTAAAAATGACTTATGCTATCTATGGATTCGAATTAAATCACTAAGTTACACTAATGTTCAGTTTATTCATATTATATCCAAATTAATATGCTGGTATAGAGATGACTGTTTGCCAGTTTACTAATATTTCATTCAACTATATGACCATAAGAAATCAGATGATCTATTTGACAAATTCTCGCGATGAATTCAACGTAATTCAACTTATGAACTACAAACGACTGTTAATATGATTAAATCCTATTGACAGAATTTATTTTATACTCGTTTCCTCTAGTTATACTTTTGAGGTTGCTTTATGAGTAATTTTTAACATGAAAGAATTGTGGGCCTCCTCACATATTTAAGGATGTGGAATTACTACAGATGACACTTGTTTTGATTGTGACAACGGTCGCTTTCGCATTATTCTCTACTTTTACCTGATGCAAATAACACAATGCCCATTGGATACCTGAGATATAGTAAATTTACAATGCTTAAACAATGTATACTAACCAATTAAATGAATGTCAAGTTATTTATTGTGGGCAGCAAATTTTATTTACCTAGGCATAAATGGGCCAATGATTTAAGTGTATCGGCATCACAGACACATCTCTAACAACCTTACATGTCTACATAGTCTTAGCAATGTCGTCTCATATAGATTAACGTGACCGTCATTAAAGCTCCATCAGTGGAATTATACCACTAAAATACATGACTAAGTATTACATTAATATTAATCCAATGACAAGTGAGAGTTGAAGACAAAAAATCAAGCTTATCATGTAACGTTACCACTTATCTGATGTTATATTACCACCGAGAAGCATGGAAATTGTCGTATGAAGTCTTAATCGATAACTTACTTTAGAAAGATTCTATGTCAATTGATCCTTCTATTGACATCTTTGAAAATGTTTACGAAATCCACATCTAATATCCTTGGTTTAAGTATCATTTTCATGAACTTGAGTTCTTTCTTCATGTTAATATGAAGATGAACTTGTAAGACATTTTGATTAAATAGCACTAACCACAACAGGTGTTATGATAATCAATGTACACTCTTCACAGGTACTTAAATACAATGTGAATAGAAATTAAAATTGAAAACATTAGACTGCTTTTTGAACATGAAAGGCATGCATTTACTAAAAACTACAGTTACAATAACTACAGAAACGATCAATTATTTAATTAATTTAAAAACAATGTTACGTGGGAAAACATCAACAACATATGACGACTGCAATTAAAGTGACTACAGTCGCGAAGATAATCAGTGCAACCAATGTAGTAATTTCTAAATATAATGAAAAGAATATAAGATGAAATAAAAGTTATCATTTAACGAAATTTCAGGAAACCTGAAAAATATTAAAACGCCAACAATAGGACATTGTTATCAAGTGTTGTGGAGATTGTTGAAAGTTAACTTAGTATTGCGCATTTTCTGAATGAAGAAACCCTTGATCCCAAGGACCAGGAACTAGATGGCTATATTGTTGTAGTTTAGGATTTTTAGTAGTGCACATCCACGACCACACCATGGGTCGAACCGCTAACCGTTTGGTTACACAGTGAACATTTTACTATTAGACCACTGAATCGTTCACAACAGTTCATAATTCTAAGTCGATATGATAAATCAACATGTATTTCAATGATTGCAAAAGTATTTAAGACAGCGACAGTTTATATGATCAGTATCATGATTTTATAAACGTAAGTTGTCTAATGAATTTCAGTACAGACCTTAAATGTCACATGCATTCAACGTTAACCTATAGTTTTCTAAATTAACTTATTTTCAGTAACTAAATTGTCCTTTGAAATTTACAACATTGAATTTTCAGTGAATTTGATTTTGTCCCCAAATAGTTTCTTAATATAACAATGTGAATAGTGAGTCACTTATGAATAAATTATCCTTTAAGTAGCCTGACATTAGTAGGCTATTCTTTTTGATGTATAACTGAAGAAACAAACTGTGTAAGTGATTGTACAAATAATATTGATCGTTGTTCATTGTGCGTCGAAATTATGCTGTCCCATGGAATGATGTCAATGAAGAAATCTCTCTGAGTGTTACACTCATTAGGTGTATTAAGTGTAAATTATCACTTCGCTGTATTCATACTTTCGATTGCCTCTGTAACATCAGTCATATTCGACTAGTTGAATGCATCGAATGACTTAAACGTATATTACCTAATAGCACAAAAACTGTGAATGTATACAGTGAAATAATTGTAAAACTTGCAAAAAACGATGAAAAATTTTAAGAAATAAAATTGATAAACACAACAAAACAAAGATAAAAATTAAAAACAAAAAAAGGGAAATAAGAGTAAAAAAGCATGGAAGTGGAGACAAAAAAACAAGGTATAGTGGTTAAAAAGTAACAAAAAAAAAGTTAATAACAAAAAAAAAACAAAAAAAACTTATAGAAATTTAACAGCAGAAAAAAAAGTAATAGATAATTAAACAATGATGAAATTCAATGAGTAAGTTGAAACATGTTCACCAACGATGTGGCAATCGAAGAAACCTCACCAACATTCCATTTGCATGCATTCAAGCATTTTTCCACAGGTTGACTGATACACCTTCCTTGACATCATCCCGCTTACGCAATGTGCATTGTTTAATCTGTTCTAACATTTTTCTCATTGATCATAACCCGAAGTTACCTGAATCAGCTAGAAAGCATTCTTATTTGATATTCAATAGTAATCAACTCGTGAATAATAATGCCAATTAAATTCACGTCAATATGAGAATTTAAACATTTTTCAACTCACTTTCATTTTCGGCGGCTTCCATCGTAGTCGACTCATCAGGATCTTTTGTGTCGTCATCATAATTCTCACTTTTGTCTTCTTCATCTTTCTCTTAAAAAAGTAAATACATCAGAGACACATTCAAAATGAGTGAGTTCAATTCAAGTATGCAGTAGATTATTATGATGAAATTCAATGAGTAAGTTGAAACATGTTCACCAACGATGTGGCAATTGAAGAAACCTCACCAACATTCCATTTGCATGCATTCAAGCATTTTTCCACAGGTTGACTGATACACCTTCCTTGACATCATCCCGCTTACGCAATGTGCATTGTTTAATCTGTTCTAACATTTTTCTCATTGATCATAACCCGAAGTTACCTGAATCAGCTAGAAAGCATTCTTATTTGATATTCAATAGTAATCAACTCGTGAATAATAATGCCAATTAAATTCACGTCAATATAAGAATTTAAACATTTTTCAACTCACTTTTATTTTCGGCGGCTTCCATCGTAGTCGACTCATCAGGATCTTTTGTGTCGTCATCATAATTCTCACTTTTGTCTTCTTCATCTTTCTCTTAAAAAAGTAAATACATCAGAGACACATTCAAAATGAGTGAGTTCAATTCAAGTATGCAGTAGATTATTATGATGAAATTCAATGAGTAAGTTGAAACATGTTCACCAACGATGTGGCAATCGAAGAAACCTCACCAACATTCCATTTGCATGCATTCAAGCATTTTTCCACAGGTTGACTGATACACCTTCCTTGACATCATCCCGCTTACGCAATGTGCATTGTTTAATCTGTTCTAACATTTTTCTCATTGATCATAACCCGAAGTTACCTGAATCAGCTAGAAAGCATTCTTATTTGATATTCAATAGTAATCAACTCGTGAATAATAATGCCAATTAAATTCACGTCAATATAAGAATTTAAACATTTTTCAACTCACTTTTATTTTCGGCGGCTTCCATCGTAGTCGACTCATCAGGATCTTTTGTGTCGTCATCATAATTCTCACTTTTGTCTTCTTCATCTTTCTCTTAAAAAAGTAAATACATCAGAGACACATTCAAAATGAGTGAG
>CM046067.1:1802340-1992402 GCA_025215515.1 Schistosoma japonicum | reverse complement strand
AATTAAGTCACCATTGCTCTTCTGATTGAATATAAAAGAAGCGCAGCTCACGAGAACTGTCCTCACGCGGTAAACATCTTAGTCACATAACTAGGCTAGTTGTTTAATACTGGATATACTTCACCATCCTATTGTAACGGTAAATAATCCCCAAAATAAATAGTTGCATAAGCTCTCGACATTGATGTTGACCATGTTTGTTTTAGCGGACACTACTAGTTGAAGGCGCGCGTTCACGCATCTTCACCAGATCACGACTCGAACCACCGTGGGTAGCATCTCTCTATAGTTTGCCAGCCTAGACGTTGCTATCCCATTAAAGCTCTGTTTACGATCAAATATAATTTCGCTTCCATCCTTTATTGCCTTCTGATTTCTCATTCGTAAGAGTGGGGTCCATTCGATAGAAGTGTCTTTGGTTATGCGAGAAGCGCAACTTGGTCCTATATCCGGGGAACGCTTCATTGGTGAGCTCAACGTGATCTGGACATGATAATTTACTGTGAGTTCGTTCCTTTTTATAGTTTCAAACAGAGTATTTTTGGTGGCTTGATTTTTTTACCGCATATTTTTCACAGTATCTTTGTATTTGCATTCATTACAATTTTTATGATGTCAGACCAGACTCCTAAGCTAATTAGGATTAAGACCCCTACGCCTCCAAACTTTCAGCTCATTCCTTTCTGGGCAGATAATGTCGAAGCCTGGTTCTGCTACGCAGAAGCAGAATTCCAAAACCAATGTGTGAACGATCCACGCGTTCAATTTCTGGCGGTTGTAAGGTCACTTTCGCGTGAATTGAACAGGTACGTCACCCCCCTTCTTTTTTAGTCCTGACTGCCTAGAACCGTACGAACAACTCAAAAGATCGATTCTTAAACGAGGAGATTTGTCCGACCGACAACGTCTTGAGTTGTTTCACACCATTGATCTCGGTAACGGTTCTGCGACCGAAATGTTATTGCGCATGAAAGAGGTAGTCGGTCAATGTACTTTTGACGAAGGACTTTTCCGTCAACTATTCTTATCGAAACTGCCACAACAAGTGCAAGCAGGTATTGGTAACATTTAACAACAACCCCAGTAGATGAAACTAGATTCATCTGCCGATCGAATTCTGGAGATTACCAGAACTCGCCACATGAGGTTTATTCTGTTACAGAAAAGCCTCTAGAGACCGAAACCGAAATAACTAAATTGTGCCATACTCTTTCCCGTTTCCTTGATCTACAAGAGCAACGCCGACCAAACAATCCTCGACGACGGAATCCATCGCGTAAAAGATCCTCATCTCGACGTCGACGAACAGAAAATCCACATTGGTGTTGGTACCCACAACACCTATGCCAAGGAATCAAAGAAATGTAGAAACCCCTGTTGTTCCCCTAGCCTCAAACTCACCTGCTTCGGGAAACTATCCGCCGGCACGCGTTAGCGGCAACCGTAGCCGGTGGAAACAGCCGCCTGTTATTCATCTCTGATGTGATAACGAAGGTTCGCTACCTCGTCGATACTGGCGCAGAAGTCAGCGTCCTTCCTGCAACTTTCATCTGATCGTCAACATGAAGCTGCATTCGATCGACAGCAGCTGACGGAAAACAAATAGCCACGTATGGTAAGAAATATGTCTACTTTAACGTGGGGTTGCGAAAACCCATACACTGGATATTTTCACTATCGCCGATGTGAAAATACCTATCATAGCATTGACTTACTAAGCCACCACAACTTGCTTGTGGACGCTAGCAAAAAGAGGCTAGTCGACAGCAACACAAAGCTGTGTACTTACGTGGAACCACTGCTTCAGGTTGTAGCCTATGTCCTCTTCGCTTTAAACATTTAATTAACCCTTATTTTCAGCCATACTTGACAAGTATTCGGACCTGAATAAGTTGACATCGAAGTTATCATGTGTAACCAGCAATGTTACACATCACATCACGAACTACAGGTCAACCTGTTTTATCTCCAAACCACGCCGATTAGCATCCGAAAATTAAGAATTGCTACAGAAACTAATTCGACCATTATGATAGACCTGGGAATAATCCGCCCATCCAGTAGCCCATGGTCCGTCTCCATTCCCAAGATGGGTCCCGAAGAAGAAGAAAAGAAACAGCAATGATTGGCGTCCTCACCGGTGATTATCGACGTCCTTAACGCACAAAACTACGCCCAGATCGTTACCCTTTACATCACCTCCACGACCTAACGGCCACCGTTTAAAAGGAAGGAATGACAGTATTCTCAAAAAATTTGACCTAGTAAAAAGCCGTACAATCAAATACCGTGATGCAGGAAAATGCACATCCCGAAAACGGCCATTATAACCCCGTTTCGGTCTTTACGAATTCCTTACGAATGCCCTTTGGCTGAGGAATGCAGCACAAACGTTTCAACGTTTCATTGACGACGTGTTTCGCGGGCTCGACTATGTTCATGCATATGTCGAGACTGGCTTGATAGTCAAGCTCAAGGACAAGGAAACACACATGAAACATTTGGACACGCTTTTAAAAGACTGCAGCAATACGGAATCACTATTAATATACAAAAATGTCAAATCGGAACAACTTCATTAGACTTCCTGGGGCATACTATTGATGCTAATGGTATACAGCCTCAAAAACACAAGGTGGCGGCAATCCTAGAGTATCCGGAATTAACAAACATTAAACAGTTATGAGCTTTCAACGGGTTAGTAAGTTTCTACAGACGATTTATCCCCAACTGTGCATCTATTGTGAAACCACTAACGGATCAACTTCGTGGGAATAAAAAGGTGGTCACAATGGATTCAGAATCAAAGAAAGCCCTTGTTGCAATTAAAGAGGCAATAGCAAATGTAACTATGCTGGCACACTACAATACTGAAGCTCCCGTCAGCATTTCGGTCGACGCTTCTGACTCAGCGATTGGCGCAGTTCTGCAACAATGGACTGGCCAAGCTTGGCAGCCTTTAGCATTTTTCTCAAGACGATTTAACGACACCGAATCGAGATACAGCACTTTCGGACGTGAACTTCTAGCTATGTACTGTGCTGTACGACATTTTCAACATTCCATCGAAGGCTGGGAATTCGCAATATTCACCGACCATAAACCACTGACGTTCTCGATGAAATCATCTTCAGATAAGTACTCTCCACGAGAGTCGCGTCATCTCGACTATATCTCCCAATTCTCTACGGACATACGACATATGTCGGGAGCTAACAATGTAGTTGCTGATGCCTTATCGAGAATACATTCCTTGAATCGTATCCAAGGCATCGATCTTGTTAAACTAGCTCAACTTCAAAGTGAAGATATCGACTTTCATCACGAGTTAGCCGAAACAACGCTCCAACTCCAAACCAAAACGATTGGAAAAGGTAAGAACACTTTAATTTGTGATCCTTCTACAGGTATATTCCATCCAGTCGTCCCCAAGAGTTATCGACCCTTCATCTTCGACACATTGCACAACCTTTTTCATCCTAAAATTCGTGCTACAAGTAAACTGATTACTGAGTGATTCCGCTGGCCAAAGATGAATAAGGATATTAAAGAATGGGCGCGCACCTGCATATCCTGCAAAAGAACAAGGTAATTCGACATAATAAATGCCCCCTAGGCACTTTCTCAACTCCTGACGCTCGATTCGATCACTTCCACCTTGATTTGGTAGGACCATTACCAGAATCAAATGGATTTTCTTATCTTCTGACATGCGTGGACCGATTCACACGCTGGCTAGAAGCGATTCCACTCAAAGACATCACTAGTGAAACGATTACTCGCGCTTTCGTCGAACGATGGGTAGCCAACTTTGGTTGTCCATCTATAATAACTACAGACCGTGGACGTCAGTTTGAATCTGGATTGTTCCACGCTCTGACCAAATTTCTTGGAACAACGCGTTTCAGGACGACCGCCTACCACCCACAATCTTACGGTTTTGTGGAAAGATTCCATCGACAACTGAAAGCATCACTTTCAGCTACAAACATCCCTCAGTGGATCGACGCCTTATCACTAGTTTTACTCGAGATTCGCAGCACAGTGAAGGAAGATGTTGGATGTAGTGTCGCCGAATTAGTCTACGGAACGACTCTTCGACTACCAGGTGAGTTTGTGGAAACCGCTTCCACTTCGGCAAACCTGGATCTTAATTCTTACGTGAACCGGCTTACAAATGCTATGCGTTCAGTTAAGCCAGTTCAAACTCGACAACAGTCGACAGACACCTTTATCCAACCTGCCTTAAAATATAGTACACGTTTTTGTACGTCGTGATGACGTACGCCGACCTCTCGACGCAACCTAAGAAGGGCCATACAAGGTCCTGAAACGTGAAACAAAGTACTATACGATCGACAAAAATGGCCACGAGGATAACGTCAGCATTGACCGCCTCAAAGCAGCTTACCTAGAAGGTACACCTTTTAGTGTCGAATTCGCTGCAACACCTGCAAAAGGTAGCACGAACGAAGCCATTACGCTGCAAGCAATGACTAACGCGCAACTAGAAGTATCAAAGAGCTTCGTAACGCCTAAAGCTACGCGTTCTGGTAGAAAAGTACGATTTCCAGAACACCTAAACGAATACTATGTCTACTGATTTCCTCCCACTACCTACGTACGCATAACATTTTTCTTGTTGTCTTAAAATAAATAATTACAAAAAAAATAAAAATCGATAAACATATTATTATTATTTTTTTAAAAATTTTACTGTGTGCATTTTATAAATTTTCGTATCAAAAAAAGCGTTTCATTATTTGTTGTTGGTGTTCAACACGTTTTTCTAAACACATTGAGTTAACAATTATTGTTATTTACTTCTTTTGTATACAAAATGCACAGATTTAAATTTTATTTTTTCTTTTCGACTTCCAGGCCGTCTGGAAACAAACAGAAGAACGTGGAAGAAACAAGAATTTCATTTTATGTACAATTATTTTATGCAACGACACCATAGTGTAGGTACAGACGTCCAGAAGCTGCACAACATCGCAAGCTATCGAAGGAACGTTTACCAATGTCTGACGCATTGGGTTTTATCCTTTGGCTAATACGTCTTAGGGTCCTCACGAACCCATTAGGGGGGGAGTGAGCTGTAGCGGTAAATAATCCCCAAAATAAATAGTTGCATAAGCTCTCGACATTGATGTTGACCATGTTTGTTTTAGCGGACACTACTAGTTGAAGGCGCGCGTTCACGCATCTTCACCAGATCACGACTCGAACCACCGTGGGTAGCATCTCTCTATAGTTTGCCAGCCTAGACGTTGCTATCCCATTAAAGCTCTGTTTACGATAAAATATAATTTCGCTTCCATCCTTTATTGCCTTCTGATTTCTCATTCGTAAGAGTGGGGTCCATTCGATAGAAGTGTCTTTGGTTATGCGAGAAGCGCAACTTGGTCCTATATCCGGGGAACTCTTCAGATATCATGGCTTGATTTATAATTTATTTGCTAGCTAGATATGAAAACATCTAGTTTTCCATTATCCTAGTACGACCTTTCTTTCTTATCAGTAGAAAGAGACTGTGGCTCATCACTTTATAAGGTACTACTCATTATTATTCAGCTTACAATTCTGATCAAAGTAGTTATTTGGTGACTTACTTTAAGCAAAATGTTCAGTGGTTTGAACATTTTACCCTTAGAGAAACGCTGTCAGATTAAATCTCATTTATTATTGACTGTATGCTCCCAATCGGTTCGATCAGTCGTTTCTGGCTCCTTACTTCTGGATAATGGAACCTATACTAGGCACTTTGTCATAGCCAGGCAGTCTATCTTACGGTAGTAATAGCAGAGTTTATTGTCGTTTCATAATGAGCGCTAGTTTATGACTACGTCAAATATGTCCACTACGTAATTGTTGCTTCCTGGTGGGGTGCGTACATATACATTCTCAATAAACGGTGGGTCAGTTAAGAAAAGGTGGTTCAATATGCTGATTTTTGCTTTTTAGTGGTGAGAAGTCCAAGTTCAATTGGTGGGGTTCAAATAATATGCGGACTGTTCATTCTAGACACATAAGGTCTGTCCTGGCGAGTTGTTAACAGATTAGTAGTGCATATTATCCTGCTGAAAATATGGTGTTTAGATCAACTGCGAGTGTCTTTGGTAGTTCTCCATTGTACAGGGGGTTGGCTAACAATGAAATACGTATCACTAGTATTCGACGTGAGGTGTAGAAAATCAACCTGTTAGGGACACCTCTACTGCTGTTTTGTTCAGTTTGGATTTGTAGGTATTTTCACGAGCTCTGGTTGGTCTCAACTAAAATATTATTCAAAGTATATAGTACTGTTTCCTGAAACTTAGGAAAAGCCTTGCATTTTCTCTGCTTCAATGTTATTGGCAGAGTATTTTACTTCTGGGGTCCTGAGTTTTAGAGTGCCTTGATAACTTAGAGTATCATTGAGATCTGCGTTCAGGTTGCTCCAGCTCACTTTTGAGAGGTGACTTAGAAAAACTAAGCATACTGTACTTCTTATTGACCACAATGGTAAGACATATAACACCCATGAAGCCATTTCTGAATGCCTCAATATAGCATTTTCTGCTAACTAACCACCGTATGAAAACGATTGTTGAACAACTCACTAATACTCAACAAATATTTGAATTCGTTTATAAGTATAATTGGTACAAGTGATTTTAATATACAGCAGATTTAGCAGAGCAATTAATGCACTGAAAATACCTAATTTATGGTGTAGACGGCACTAATTCCTATATACTGAAATATAGCGGAGATATAATTTCAAATATTCTACTTGTTTCTTTCACTTTCTCACTAGAATCGTTGACTTGCCCGGATATATAGAAAACCACTTTTCGTATTCCCAGGCACGAATAATGCTCTACATCAAACGCTAGCAACTATCGACAAAATAACAGTACTCCTCTTGTTTCAGGGATTATAAAATATAATCAGTGAATATATACTGAAGCAGTTTTAATCTTAGAACTTGATTATGCCTATTCAACATGCTTTTCTCTATTTCTGATCGTGTATGGCGTATAACTTGATCATCCGCAACTATATAACTAGTAGTTTCCATAAGAGTCATGGAGTTCTCGTGTCATATTTTGACATATCCAAAAATTTGTATAACATTGATTACCTGCTATTGATAAGAAAAAGAAAGACATGCGAAACTACCTTCTCCCTAATAGATTGCATCAGGTACTACCTTCGTGATCTCATACATATTGTTAATTTTAACTCTATACACCCCAAATCTATAACCTATGACTCTGGAGTTTATTCAAGGCAATGTTCGGAGTTCCTTGTCGTCACTCACTACATTAATGTTATGTGTAAATGCTACCCAGAATAGCTAGTCAATAATGTCTGTTGATGATCTCAAATCTACATGAACTCCTTCTACAGATGAATCGGTTACATTTCCACACGTGATTGTAAATGACATTTAACGTGTAACGTAATAGTTCGCTACTGGGAAACCTCAGTTTAACATCCACAAAATAATGAAATACGCATCTGAGCACCACATACAACAGTCGACCGTCCACCCCGTGAATTTACCTAGATAAATAGTGTTATTGATGTTGGCCTGACACATTTCGATGATATTTCTCCGCAGAATATATATTACAACACTGATTCACAGATCATGCAATCTTTCAAGTACTATTCTTTGCAACTTTCACAAGTAAGAAGCCAGAATTATATTATTTTAAAACAGTTTATTTAAGAATATTACCTGTTTATTTCCATCTGTCTACGCGTGGGTGATAAACAAAAATTGGAGTCTGTCCAAAGGTACTTCAACTCCTATAAATTAGAAAACACTGTGACGCAAGATTACCTGACAAGTTGTCAAACACCTAACTATCATCGCCTTCGGCTTTGGTATCTTTAAATCAACCTCTTTGTTCTCTACAAGCCGCCTGGCAAGTTAGCATTCTCCACCTGCAACTAAAATCAAGATAAGCAAACTCCCACTTCCTCATGATCTACGAACTCATATATTTAGCATTACGACTAACACTTTTGCAACCACTCGTGAGTTAACATTGTCACATTCTTCTCGATATGGAACATGCTACCAGTTGATATTAGAAACTGTTTTATTGGTTTACTATACCGAATTATCATACACTTCAAATCCTAGGTCTCCTTAATGCATGTACTAATAGTACTTCTCACTGGTGCTACTCTTCTTTATTTTTACTGTATTCTCAAAATTTTAAGGGTATGTTTCACACTAGTACACAACACGAGACACACAGTGACTATAACAATACTTGTTGTAGCTAAGTCACTAGTCGTAATTTAATGGCTAGTAAATAGACACAAAGAAATGCAATGTCGTGTTCCTTCCTACTTTGGAAACCACCAACTCTATTTGAACTACCCCTTTGTCTATCTAACGTAAATATATCGAGGTCTTACTCTGACAAACACGCTAGACAACTAGTTAGTTGCCTCCTTATATCTACAACAAAGATTACGTTCTCGGTCCTTAATTCGTCTCGCCTCACCTGTCCATTTTTACCTAGTATTGCTCTCTGAAGCAAACCTAGTGGCCCTTTATCTTTTTCTCCGACGTCAGAGCAGATCATAATCAAGTCACTCTCCTGTAAATTCCTCTCTAAATTCGTCCACTTGTGACGCTATTGTAATAGGGAAACATATTCTTGAGACTAACGCTTCCATAAGACTTTCTACAAATAAACGAAGTTAAAGGCTTAAGCGATCCCGGATATATGACCAAGTTGCGCTCCTCGCATAACCAAAGCCACTTCTATCGAATGGACCCCACTCTTACGAATGAGAAATCAGAAGGCAATAAAGGATGGAAGCGAAATTATATTTTATCGTAAACAGAGCTTTAATGGGATAGCAACGTCTAGGCTGGCAAACTATAGAGAGATGCTACCCACGGTGGTTCGAGTCGTGATCTGGTGAAGATGCGTGAACGCGCGCCTTCAACTAGTAGTGTCCGCTAAAACAAACATGGTCAACATCAATGTCGAGAGCTTATGCAACTATTTATTTTGGGGATTATTTACCGCTACAGCTCACTCCCCCCCTAATGGGTTCGTGAGGACCCTAAGACGTATTAGCCAAAGGATAAAACCCAATGCGTCAGACATTGGTAAACGTTCCTTCGATAGCTTGCGATGTTGTGCAGCTTCTGGACGTCTGTACCTACACTATGGTGTCGTTGCATAAAATAATTGTACATAAAATGAAATTCTTGTTTCTTCCACGTTCTTCTGTTTGTTTCCAGACGGCCTGGAAGTCGAAAAGAAAAAATAAAATTTAAATCTGTGCATTTTGTATACAAAAGAAGTAAATAACAATAATTGTTAACTCAATGTGTTTAGAAAAACGTGTTGAACACCAACAACAAATAATGAAACGCTTTTTTTGATACGAAAATTTATAAAATGCACACAGTAAAATTTTTAAAAAAATAATAATAATATGTTTATCGATTTTTATTTTTTTTGTAATTATTTATTTTAAGACAACAAGAAAAATGTTATGCGTACGTAGGTAGTGGGAGGAAATCAGTAGACATAGTATTCGTTTAGGTGTTCTGGAAATCGTACTTTTCTACCAGAACGCGTAGCTTTAGGCGTTACGAAGCTCTTTGATACTTCTAGTTGCGCGTTAGTCATTGCTTGCAGCGTAATGGCTTCGTTCGTGCTACCTTTTGCAGGTGTTGCAGCGAATTCGACACTAAAAGGTGTACCTTCTAGGTAAGCTGCTTTGAGGCGGTCAATGCTGACGTTATCCTCGTGGCCATTTTTGTCGATCGTATAGTACTTTGTTTCACGTTTCAGGACCTTGTATGGCCCTTCTTAGGTTGCGTCGAGAGGTCGGCGTACGTCATCACGACGTACAAAAACGTGTACTATATTTTAAGGCAGGTTGGATAAAGGTGTCTGTCGACTGTTGTCGAGTTTGAACTGGCTTAACTGAACGCATAGCATTTGTAAGCCGGTTCACGTAAGAATTAAGATCCAGGTTTGCCGAAGTGGAAGCGGTTTCCACAAACTCACCTGGTAGTCGAAGAGTCGTTCCGTAGACTAATTCGGCGACACTACATCCAACATCTTCCTTCACTGTGCTGCGAATCTCGAGTAAAACTAGTGATAAGGCGTCGATCCACTGAGGGATGTTTGTAGCTGAAAGTGATGCTTTCAGTTGTCGATGGAATCTTTCCACAAAACCGTAAGATTGTGGGTGGTAGGCGGTCGTCCTGAAACGCGTTGTTCCAAGAAATTTGGTCAGAGCGTGGAACAATCCAGATTCAAACTGACGTCCACGGTCTGTAGTTATTATAGATGGACAACCAAAGTTGGCTACCCATCGTTCGACGAAAGCGCGAGTAATCGTTTCACTAGTGATGTCTTTGAGTGGAATCGCTTCTAGCCAGCGTGTGAATCGGTCCACGCATGTCAGAAGATAAGAAAATCCATTTGATTCTGGTAATGGTCCTACCAAATCAAGGTGGAAGTGATCGAATCGAGCGTCAGGAGTTGAGAAAGTGCCTAGGGGGCATTTATTATGTCGAATTACCTTGTTCTTTTGCAGGATATGCAGGTGCGCGCCCATTCTTTAATATCCTTATTCATCTTTGGCCAGCGGAATCACTCAGTAATCAGTTTACTTGTAGCACGAATTTTAGGATGAAAAAGGTTGTGCAATGTGTCGAAGATGAAGGGTCGATAACTCTTGGGGACGACTGGATGGAATATACCTGTAGAAGGATCACAAATTAAAGTGTTCTTACCTTTTCCAATCGTTTTGGTTTGGAGTTGGAGCGTTGTTTCGGCTAACTCGTGATGAAAGTCGATATCTTCACTTTGAAGTTGAGCTAGTTTAACAAGATCGATGCCTTGGATACGATTCAAGGAATGTATTCTCGATAAGGCATCAGCAACTACATTGTTAGCTCCCGACATATGTCGTATGTCCGTAGAGAATTGGGAGATATAGTCGAGATGACGCGACTCTCGTGGAGAGTACTTATCTGAAGATGATTTCATCGAGAACGTCAGTGGTTTATGGTCGGTGAATATTGCGAATTCCCAGCCTTCGATGGAATGTTGAAAATGTCGTACAGCACAGTACATAGCTAGAAGTTCACGTCCGAAAGTGCTGTATCTCGATTCGGTGTCGTTAAATCGTCTTGAGAAAAATGCTAAAGGCTGCCAAGCTTGGCCAGTCCATTGTTGCAGAACTGCGCCAATCGCTGAGTCAGAAGCGTCGACCGAAATGCTGACGGGAGCTTCAGTATTGTAGTGTGCCAGCATAGTTACATTTGCTATTGCCTCTTTAATTGCAACAAGGGCTTTCTTTGATTCTGAATCCATTGTGACCACCTTTTTATTCCCACGAAGTTGATCCGTTAGTGGTTTCACAATAGATGCACAGTTGGGGATAAATCGTCTGTAGAAACTTACTAACCCGTTGAAAGCTCATAACTGTTTAATGTTTGTTAATTCCGGATACTCTAGGATTGCCGCCACCTTGTGTTTTTGAGGCTGTATACCATTAGCATCAATAGTATGCCCCAGGAAGTCTAATGAAGTTGTTCCGATTTGACATTTTTGTATATTAATAGTGATTCCGTATTGCTGCAGTCTTTTAAAAGCTGTGTCCAAATGTTTCATGTGTGTTTCCTTGTCTGAGCTTGCTATCAAGCAGTCGTCGACATATGCATGAACATAGTCGAGCCCGCGAAACACGTCGTCAATGAAACGTTGAAACGTTTGTGCTGCATTCCTCAAGCCAAAGGGCATTCGAAGGAATTCGTAAAGACCGAACGGGGTTATAATGGCCGTTTTCGGGATGTCATTTTCTGCCATCGGTATTTGATTGTAGGCTTTTACTAGGTCAATTTTTGAGAATACTGTCATTCCTTTTAACGTGGCCGTTAGGTCGTGGATGTGATGTAAAGGGTAACGATCTGGCGTAGTTTGTGCGTTAAGACGTCGATAATCACCGGTAGGACGCCAATCATTGCTGTCTTTCTTCGGGACCATATGTAATGGAGACGACCATGGGCTACTGGATGGGCGGATTATTCCCAGGTCTATCATATGGTCGAATTCGTTCTTAGCAATTCTTAATTTTCGGATGCTAATCGGCGTGGTTTGGAGATAACAGGTTGACCTGTAGTCGTGATGTGATGTGTAACATTGCTGGTTACACATGATAACTTCGATGTCACCTTATTCAGGTCCGAATACTTGTCAAGTATTGGCTGAAAATAAGGGTTAATTAAATGTTTAAAGCGAAGAGGACATAGGCTACAACCTGAAGCAGTGGTTCCACGTAAGTACAGCTTTGTGTTGCTGTCGACTAGCCTCTTTTTGCTAGCGTCCACAAGCAAGTTGTGGTGGCTTAGTAAGTCAATGCTTATGATAGGTATTTTCACATCGGCGATAGTGAAAATCCAGTGTATGGGTTTTCGCAACCCCACGTTAAAGTAGACATATTTCTTACCATACGTGGCTATTTGTTTTCCGTCAGCTGCCTGTAGATCGAATGCAGCTTCATGTTGACGATCAGATGAAGTTGCAGGAAGGACGCTGACTTCTGCGCCAGTATCGACGAGGTAGCGAACCTTCGTTATCACATCAGAGATGAATAACAGGCGGCTGTTTCCACCGGCTACGGTTGCCGCTAACGCGTGCCGGCGGGATAGTTTCCCGAAGCAGTGAGTTTGAGGCTAGGGGAACAACAGGGGTTTCTACATTTCTTTGATTCCTTGGCATAGGTGTTGTGGTACCAACACCAATGTGGATTTTCTGTTCGTCGACGTCGAGATGAGGATCTTTTACGCGATGGATTCCGTCGTCGAGGATTGTTTGGTCGGCGTTGCTCTTGTAGATCAAGGAAACGGGAAAGAGTATGGCACAATTTAGTTATTTCGGTTTCGGTCTCTAGAGGCTTTTCTGTAACAGAATAAACCTCATTGTGGCGAGTTCTGGTAATCTCCAGAATTCGATCGGCAGATGAATCTAGTTCATCTACTGGGTTGTTGTTAAATGTTACCAATACTGCTTGTACTTGTTGTGGCAGTTTCGATAAGAATAGTTGACGGAAAAGTCCTTCGTCAAAAGTACATTGACCGACTACCTCTTTCATGCGCAATAACATTTCGGTCGCAGAACCGTTACCGAGATCAATGGTGTGAAACAACTCAAGACGTTGTCGGTCGGACAAATCTCCTCGTTTAAGAATCGATCTTTTGAGTTGTTCGTACGGTTCTAGGCAGTCAGGACTAAAAAAGAAGGGGGTGACGTACCTGTTCAATTCACGCGAAAGTGACCCTACAACCGCCAGAAATTGAACGCGTGGATCGTTCACACATTGGCCTCGAAGTTTTGCTTCTGCGTAGCAGAACCAGGCTTCGACATTTTCTGCCCAGAAAGGAATGAGCTGAAAGTTTGAAGGCGTAGGGGTCTTAATCCTAATTAGCTTAGGAGTCTGTTCTGACATCATAAAAATTGTAATGAATGCAAATACAAAGATACTGTGAAAAATATGCGGTAAAAAAATCAAGCCACCAAAAATACTCTGTTTGAAACTATAAAAAGGAACGAACTCACAGTAAATTATCATGTCCAGATCACGTTGAGCTCACCAATGAAGCGTTCCCCGGATATAGGACCAAGTTGCGCTTCTCGCATAACCAAAGACACTTCTATCGAATGGACCCCACTCTTACGAATGAGAAATCAGAAGGCAATGAAGGATGGAAGCGAAATTATATTTTATCGTAAACAGAGCTTTAATGGGATAGCAACGTCTAGGCTGGCAAACTATAGAGAGATGCTACCCACGGTGGTTCGAGTCGTGATCTGGTGAAGATGCGTGAACGCGCGCCTTCAACTAGTAGTGTCCGCTAAAACAAACATGGTCAACATCAATGTCGAGAGCTTATGCAACTATTTATTTTGGGGATTATTTACTGCTACGAGGCTATTAACAAATAGTTATCAACAATGAGCAGTAACTGCAAGGTATAAAACTTGGTACACTTGTTCAATAAGCGCCACAGATCATCTTTAAGTAATAATGTTCTTTTCCTTTCACATGATGGCTTAACTGTTAACGACTTTAATTTTACTATTACCAACCTGCATAGCGATTTCTTTGCTAACATGGGTGAACCTCTGAATGGACACTATTAATTTGGCGACTAACCATAGAAAATTCGTTTCCTTCAATTACGATAACATTTCTAAATCAACAACGTCATTCAGGACGTCAAGTAAGTATTAATAACTATGGATTAGATGACATAGCATCTATTTACTTTAAAACCGGTCAAATTAATATACAAATAATCCTTCCAAAACAGTTTATTTGTAATTCCCAACATAGTTTCTCAAAACTGGGTCTTGTATGGCTCGTTTCTTTGAGCTTTACAATTTAATTTTCACTAAATGAAGTTTCAAGCACATCTTATTGATATTGCACTTAGACATATTCAAAGCTTTTGACGTGGTTAACCAAGGCTTCTTAAAGATAAACATTCCTCAAAATAAAATTAGGAATCCATTACTTAAATGATTGAGCTTTTTTATCAGTGACTTAACCCTGACGTTATACACAAGAGGATTAACTGCAAATCTAACTCGCTGAATTACCTACACGAACAGGTACTCGCAATTGTGACCAACATCTCGTCAGCTGTTTACTTGCCGGAAACTAAATCAAGAAGATATAAACACAGTACAAAGAATATTCGATTCTATTTTGTCGCAACTCTATATATATGATAGCAACAAAGATCTTATCGTAATTAGAGTACTAAGCATATTAAAATCCACTACAATTAATGACAAACAACAAGGTCACTGCGGTGAAAATGAACGGCAGTACTGGTTACCGCCTACTATGCAATTAATAAAAAAATAGTAAAAATATGAATATTCACATATGAAGTAGCATGGAAATACACATCACCTTCAAGTGTGTTCTGTGTCTACTTGATTATTGCCTGATATGTTCCGCTAGTTAAGAGTCAAAATTCCTAGAAATACTTTATCCACCGTATGATTTACATACTAATATTTATAAATCATCAGTTGGCACTAAAATCGTGATCGCAGTACTCACAAATTGTCAAATTATATTCCTTCATTTAAATGAATGAGAACGCTTCTACTGTTTTCACTGACTAAGTAACCTGTAAGGATTTTCATCCATGAGTTTTGTTGTTAAGAATACTGACATTGTCACTGTGGGTTGTATCGAGAAAATCAAGCACTACTTTACGAATGGACGTATTCTGATCTAGTGTTGGTTTGATTTTAGAAATAAACGTTTCAATAATCATTCTTGTCTCAAAACAAGTTTGTTAGTAGTGTATTTTTAGAAAGTTATGCCAACCGTTTGTTATATATGACCGTCAAAGTAAAGCTCCTTTCTGTATTAATGATTAATGTGAATTTTCAAACGTAACCTCTGACGCATATTACTGATAATTACAAAGGCCTGTAGGCCACAATCGTTCGCCTGATTCACACTAAAATTGCATCTATGAGTCCAAAGGTACAATTTCTATTCATATATCCTCTTTAGTCATTATTACCCTTCAAGCTATTGGAATGTGATATACTGTCTCCCTCAGGAATATAGCCATGGAATCCATACATATCAAGTAACACCATGATATTGAAATGTTCAAATGCTGCAACTACCGAATCAATGTGGTTTCCTAACGAATAATCTTATTTGTTGATTGTTAACAATTCTTGTAAGTTCTTTAGAAGTTCATCATAGTTACATTATAACCATCACTCTTGTCACTCTATCCATCCAGGTTGTGTAAAATCAACTAAATCGACTATGTTCACTATTATATTGTTACAAAATTATCAAATATCATTCAGTCGGTCAGTCAGTGAAGAAAATAACAGTATCTGGCACATTTATCCATACATCCAAGTTACTACAACACATTTGGTCAGGTATACGAACACATGTATCAATCAAATCAGTTGATGAAAGTTTATGCATTCAGCTACTATGATGAATCAAGGCGATGATGTTAAACATACACAAAGGTCCTAAACAACGTCGAGTAATAAACACTAAGCCATTGTTTTAACTAAATATTCTGATAAACCTCGCTTATCAATAATCACCGATCGAAATCAGATAGTGATCAATATTTAGAGAAATGCATTAACTCAAATATACAGAGTAAATGCTTGTAAACAGTTTCTTTTCTTTCTCAATGATCTACTACTTCTGAAAGATGATAAATAGACACGATAGTACATACTTATATTACTACTAGAATATATTCGGTAGTTTGAATTGTATTTAAACAAATTGATGAACACAGTGAAACATTAGGATTAACTATATATCAGCTTATAAATATATTAATGCGGCAAACTGAAAAGTGGATTATGTTTGAAAAATAAATAAAATCAATAAATAAACATGATAATAATTGTGATGGTATTAATCACCGGTCGTAACATTTAACAAGTTAGTTGAATTTTCATCGTTGATTCATCATAGACTCAAATGTCAGTGCCCTAATTCATGGTAAGTATTAACTTTGTCAATTCTTAAATTGATAAATTCTATATCTGATTAAGCCAGTGCAAATAAAATTCTTATAGCCACATCATTTGTTTGACTGTATACCATTCTATAAAATTTAAATTGAACATCTATATGTGAATACAAATAGTGTCAATTGTTGATTGTGTCTTAGGATGGATACGCACTCTAAATACTGGTTGATTTGATCACATCAATTTCATGTTACTTAAAAAAATCCTCATAATCGTCATGAGAATCATCCAGGTCATTATCATCATCATGAGCAAATACAGCTTCACAATGATCTATAGAAGCAGGATAAACATTATTGATTAGGAGATCTATTCACATTCAGTAGAAAAACTTATAGTCAACTATATCAGAAGTAGCACACGTCCATTCCACATTTCATTCTCTCATATTCATCGTTACTGACTTTGAATACATGCACTCAGCCTATGAATTGTGAATGTGTATTAGTCACCATAGTATATTGTGATACTAAAACGGTGTGAAATTGTATTAATACAGAAGAGATTTAGAATGGACACTAGTCACTGTTTAATTTTCTGTCTTAATTCCATTCATCTTTATTGTTTATTAGGCAATCAGATGACATTCAATTTGTTTTCTCTACAAGTAATAAGTCAACATTGGAACTTCACTCTGTTTCATTTTATTATGTCATCTAGCAAGCTGATGAGTCAGTCTCATCATGTTCGATGTGCGCGAGAGAGAATCAGTGTGCTGTAGAGAATTGCGTGAAATAACCTATTGACAGAGAATATTCTCAATAGAAATCTAAAAGTTTAATTAATTTTTTCTACTTTCAATATTTCTGTAGATAAAAGTAACAAGACATTGAAATATGTGCAAAAACAAACTGCACACAACACACATTTCAACTCATTAACATGATAAGAGAGTTGACTGAGAGATTTTCATTCAGAACAATCTGATCAGTTTCACCGACTTGTCTGATGAACTTCTTTTCATAAGATAAAGAAAACTTTTTTTGTTTTGTTTTAATTTATCTAATTAAAATGATAAAGTGAAAATGTTGTCTAGTCTACATTGAAATAATCATAATAATAATACAAATGACTGAGGTGATCATTGTAGTTGGCAAACTGAAGCAGTTTACAAGGGAGAATAACTAACTGTCAATGATGTTCTTGACACGGGTAACTTTGACTAATCGAAATTCACAACAAATGCATGGGTGATGAACAGTCCTAATTACAATTATGATTTATGTGAATGTACAACAGAAGTATCACAGCCAACGAGATCATGCCATTTTCATCATAACTAGAATCAATGACGGTTAGATTCATATGAATTTCTTCATTAGACTGACTATATTGACTAGATTGAATGAATGAGTGGAACTAGTGTAATGATTAGGACGGTTGTTTGCTTAGCTGTAGATAAACTAACATTCATTGATATACACTTCCTATTCTGAAACAGGTTATTTTTAATCAAGTCAAGTAATTGTGTCATGATACCTGAAAGTGTCTACGAATATGTTTAATCTGTTCAATCGCAGTCTGTACAAAAGGGTTGTTGATGAGTATGGTTTATTTGATTGCTTTGATGATGATGATGATGATGATAATGAATTTGACCTGAGATGCACAATTTAATTATTTCATTTCTCCGCAATACTATCCTGATAATGTCACACAGTACTTGAACTTATACACGCTTAAATTTCGAAATTACCGATTTAACTGGTATTGACTTTGTTGTTTTTGAATTTGATGAATTTAATATGTTCCAGATTTAGCCCAAATTAGATTCTTATAGTCACATCGTATGTTTGACAGTATACCATTCTAATGAACTTGAATTAGACATCTTTATGTGAATATACATAGTGTCGATTGTTGGCTGTTGTTTAGGGATGGATATACACTCAAACTACTCAATGATTTGATCACATCAATTTCATGCTACTTAATAAAATCCACATCATCTTAATCATCATCGTCATCATGAGAATCATCCGAGTCAATGTAATCACCATCAACAAATACAGCCTCATAATGATCAATAAGAGCTGAATAAAAATGATTGTTCATGAAATCAATTCGCCTTCGATAAACACACACACGCAATTGACCCTGAGGACGACCATATTAGTTTACTGATTCTTTATTCATATTCAATCCTCATTACGTAATCAGGAAAATAAGACAACTTGGAGAGTTTCAGTAAACAAATCGTTATTTGTTCCAACTAAATAGAAGTGAAAGACAAAACACAGAATTATTTTCTTTCTTTCTTTCTCACTCTCTATAATTTAATTAAATTCAATGGAATGTTTTGTAATTGACAGAGGCATCAGAATGGATGTGATCAGGCTATTTTCACTATAATTAGATACATTATTGACTGATTCATATGAGTTTACTAGTGAGATAGACTACACTTAGACTAAATGAATGAGTGAAATGTATGAGTTTAGATAGACGATTGTTTCATTTGAGTGTAGATAAACTAACATTCATTGTTATGCACTTTATTTTCTAATGAAATTTATTGCATTACAGTCAAGTAGATGTGGCGTCATATTTGAAAGTGTCGAATGATGTGTTCGAGCCCGTTCAGTAAATTTCTATAATGGTTAGAGCATCACTTTTATTAGCACAATTATATTCATTTATTTCATATCAATAGATCATGATTTTCAATGACATTTCGTTTGAAAACTTCATTCAGGCATACAGGTCTGAATATGCTGTTTTCAACGCACGGTGTTGTTGTGTTTATTCACATCCACAAAACAATTACTTCTGATAATAGAGACAATCATCATGTTGTTGTTCCCTATTCTCAAAATATGTCACAATGCGTTTCACATTTCATCAACATATCTTTGTCATATTGCAATTAGTGTGGTGAGGGTTCTTATTGATTATCATGAGGCTGTATTTGTTGATGGTGATTATAATGACCCGGAAAATTCTTAAGATGATAATGATGATTATATCAAGAAACATCAAATTGATGTGATCAAATCATTGAGTATTTAGAGTGTATATCCATCCCCAGACAACAGCCAACAATCGACACTATGTATATTCATATAAAAATGTCAAATTCAAGTTCATTAGAATGGTATACTGTCAAACAGACGATGTCGCTATAAATATAATCCAATTTGGGCTAAATCTGGAAGAGACCGAATTTATCAAATTCAAAAACAACACAGTCAATACCAGTTAAATCGGTAATTTCGGAATTTAAGCGTGTATAAGTTCAAGTACTGTGTGACATTATCATGATAGTATTGCGGAGAAATGAAATAATTAAATTGTGCATCTCAGGTCAAATTCATTATCATCATCATCATCATCATCAAAGCAATCAAATAAACCATACTCATCAACAACCCTTTTGTACAGACTGCGATTGAACAGATTAAACATATTCGTAGACACTTTCAGGTATCATGACACAATTACTTGACTTGATTAAAAATAACCTGTTTCAGAATAGGAAGTGTATATCAATGAATGTTAGTTTATCTACAGCTAAGCAAACAACCGTCCTAATCATTACACTAGTTCCACTCATTCATTCAATCTAGTCAATATAGTCAGTCTAATGAAGAAATTCATATGAATCTAACCGTCATTGATTCTAGTTATGATGAAAATGGCATGATCTCGTTGGCTGTGATACTTCTGTTGTACATTCACATAAATCATAATTGTAATTAGGACTGTTCATCACCCATGCATTTGTTGTGAATTTCGATTAGTCAAAGTTACCCGTGTCAAGAACATCATTGACAGTTAGTTATTCTCCCTTGTAAACTGCTTCAGTTTGCCAACTACAATGATCACCTCAGTCATTTGTATTATTATTATGATTATTTCAATGTAGACTAGACAACATTTTCACTTTATCATTTTAATTAGATAAATTAAAACAAAACAAAAAAAGTTTTCTTTATCTTATGAAAAGAAGTTCATCAGACAAGTCGGTGAAACTGATCAGATTGTTCTGAATGAAAATCTCTCAGTCAACTCTCTTATCATGTGAATGAGTTGAAATGTGTGTTGTGTACAGTTTGTTTTTGCACATATTTCAATGTCTTGTTACTTTTATCTACAGAAATATTGAAAGTAGAAAAAATTAATTCAACTTTTAGATTTCTATTGAGAATATTCTCTGTCAATAGGTTATTTCACGCAATTCTCTACAGCACACTGATTCTCTCTCGCGCACATCGAACATGATGAGACTGACTCATCAGCTTGCTAGATGACATAATAAAATGAAACAGAGTGAAGTTCCAATGTTGACTTATTACTTGTAGAGAAAATAAATTGAATGTCATCTGATTGCCTAATAAACAATAAAGATGAATGGAATTAAGACAGAAAATTAAACAGTGACTAGTGTCCATTCTAAATCTCTTCTGTATTAATACAATTTCACACCGTTTTAATATCACAATATACTATGGTGACTAATACACATTCACAATTCATAGGCTGAGTGCATGTATTCAAAGTCAGTAACGATGAATATGAGAGAATGAAATGTGAAATGGACGTGTGCTACTTCTGATATAGTTGACTATACGTTATTTAGAGAAAGTCTCATCCTATGAGATAAGTGATCCATATGTTGCTTGGCAAAACTCTTCTCTCAATCATCGATACCAAACTGTTGACTTTATCTCCTTCCTATTGAAGGTTGATTCGGTATTAATATGGATGCTTGTTGTACATGCTCAATTAAAGATTTTTTTTGATGGTTCAGCCTTCGCTTTTATTCTCACAGTTACACTCATTATCAGCAGATCTTGTTTCTCAATGACGTCATTAACTTTTCATTTGAGCAATTCACTTCATCCCCTTTAAAGAGAAATTCAATTTTTCTTGTCATAATCAGCATTTCTATGTAGAAAATGGTAAAAACCAACCATCAGCAAAGTCCACTAGAATTATCCAGGATCTCTTACGTTGGAAATCTAAATCGACACTAAAGTGAGTCGTGTAGGTCTAACACAACAACAACCTCATTATTCTACATTAAGAATAGGTCATATGATATTTGTTACGGTCTCAGAAAAGATAAAACATGTAAACCATGCTGTTATACAATTAACATATAGTACTTTATGCCGTAAATATGAACAGTATTTATTTCATGTAGAGCATTCATCTAGTTCAACAAAATTGTTGATTGTTGCCAACATACCCTGAAGCCTCTGGAGTGTAATCTAGGTTGAACAATGCTGAGGAGTCCCATACTGGAATGGAACAGCTGTCCAGTGCTCTTTGATTTACCGTGGTATCCTACTCCCATGAATGTGTAACGAATTCAATCAACTAGACTTAATACCAATTATCGTAAACCATCTTAATGCAGTATCCTTAATAGAATAGTTCCATAGATTAGCATCATATACATGCATGTACATGCAAATATACTACTAAGAATTTCAAAAGTCATTGTCATATTTGTTTGTTGCTTAGTTCATGGTTTCTTTTTGCTTACCATTTTTTGTAAAGGATTCTTTCTGTTCAGTAAAATTTTTCAATGTTATGTAGACAACTAAATACCTTGTGAGCTGACATTCTGCATGACTTAATGGTGTTATCTTAGTCGAATTAGAAACAGAACTTACAAATGCGTGAGTATCGTTTCCTAATGAAATGAAAGTAATTCGGTGCACTGTTATATATTTTTCATGTGTTGAAGGTTGACGAGTTTCAAACTGTTCCTGTAAGTAAATTGGGTAAACTGATTTATGGTAATCAAGCAATATTCATCATTTTTATTATCTGGAATCGTAAACGACTCTGATGAATCATTGTCAACGGTTAAGATTGTAGGCGTGATATTATGGTGATGTTGTGTTGTAGGTAGTGTAGACTAGTAATCTGTGGTTGAAGCACGAATGTCATTTACAATGGTGATTGATTCTGCTAATTCATGATCAACAGTTGGTGTTATATGAGTTTTTTGATAATGAAGTTTATGATGATGATGATGATGACAGTGTATTTCAGATTATAACACTTGAGAAAGTTTCATCGAATCACTTTCTTTATGTTAATATGTGAATGTCTCCGTTTTCACTGATGGTGATTATAATGACTCGGATGATTCTCATGATGACGATGATGATTATGATGATGTTGATTTTATTAAGTAGCATGAAATTGATGTGATCAAATCATTGAGTATTTAGAGTGTATATCCATCCCTAAACAACAGCCTACAATCGACACTATGTAGATTCACATTAAGATGTCTAATTCAAGTTCATTAGAATGCTATTCTATCAAACAGACGATGTGTCTCTAAGAATTCAGTTTGGACTGGCTCTATCAGTTATCGAATATATCAATTTAAGAATTGACAAACTTAATACACACCATGAATTCGGGCTTCGAGATTTGAGTCTAAAATGTATTATCGATGAAACTGCAACTGCCTTGTTAAATGTCACGACTGGTGATTATTATAATCATCATCATCACCATGATCATCTTGCTTATTTAATCATTCATTAGAAATAGCCACTCTTCAATCTTCTGCCACAACTTAGTGATAATCTGATTGATATTGGATTCTACTGTTTTATTGTGTTTAATATTTGAGTTGTTACGTTTCTCTCTTTGGGCAGTGCGATAACTGATCAAGAAACTTTTATCTGAGGACGTTCTCACAAAATGATATTTCGACTGATTTACATGGATAAGCTAAATGATAATTTGGCTTTTAAATTGCTTAAGTCCCGGATGCATCAACTCGATTACTGCCACACTATTCAACTTAAATTAATGAAGGCGTTTGTATACTTTATTGACTATTGTCCATTGAGTAAAACTGAAAACTTAGAAAATTAGACAGCTTTTTCGTTTCTCTATGAAATACCTTACTCGTTCACTTCTGTTAATACATCAAGGAATCAAATCCAAAATCTTGACGTTTAACAGCAAGTACTTAAGAAATTCGACATCTCCAGTATCGTCACATTAAAAGGTGGGCGTTATTAAACTAAGCAAGCACCAACTGTACCTTTGCGAATTTCGAAAGAAGGAGGATGAGGGTTGGAATCAGAAGTAGAATACACATTTATTCGAAATTAGACTTAATCAAAAGTAATTATTGTGCGAACTCTCAGAGGTTTGATATGAGTAATTTATCCTTATTTTTGAGGTAAATGAAGACAATCTGTAATTGTTGTGATCATTATGTAATACAACGGTAAAAATGATAAATATTCTTTAGCACCAGTGATAAAAATACATCTTATGGGGCTAGACAAATGAATTGAAAAGGTTTCGTTGCTTTACAGGACAATATCATTAGTGATTACTTAACATAGAATAAATCATCCTTGAACTCTTGACGTATTCCATTTCATATAAGTGTTTGTGTCTATCTGAGTACATAGAATAACATAACCAACCATTTCATTCTCGCATGTAATTTTTCTGTGAATGTACGTAATCACAGATTTGCTGGAGACTCAAACACAGGATATTTTGATTTTAATGCCTGAATGAGTATGCGATATTTATACTTGAAGTTCATGAAGATGGGCTGTATTTAATGTGATCAATATATAATTCAGTGGTAAAAATGATAATTAGGCCTTAGCACCATTAACGGAATACGTAGAATATTGTGAGTCGTTGATTCTGGATTTCCTTCACTACGTTTAATACATAAGTTGAAAAATCTGAATGACGTGTTATGCATCTAAATTCATTCTGCCACTTGGTCAAATTAGACAAGGTCTTATTATTTTCATAATGAATGATAATACAATTCATCATGCATGTCATCAGCACAATTATTGTCATCAATATACAAATCATCACTAATTCCATGCTAAGTTATCATAATCATCCACATTACTATTTGAATCAACATTGATCATCGTTTTAATCATCATCCGCATCATCATCATCTTCATCGATAAACAAGTCATACTCATTGTCAACATGCAAAATAATTTGCATCGTCCACATTACTGCAAATATCACAAACGACAACAGTGAATGCATCATTAAAACAACATTGCCAATGCACTGCAGAAAAATGAACTAGTTCCAGCTTGATCAGAATATCACATAATTAAATGAATACCAACATTCAATAGGGTGTGTCAGTATAAAAATACCAATGAATTTGAATCAGACAGCTTTATGTGAATATACATAGTGTCGATTGTTGGCTGCTGTCTAGGGATGGATATACACTCTAAATACTCAATGATTTGATCAGATCAATTTCATGCTACTTAATAAAATCAACATCATCATAATCATCATCGTCATCATGAGAATCATCCGAGTCATTATAATCACCATCAACAAATACAGCCTCATAATGATCAATAAGATCTGAATATGAATGATTTTTCATGAAATCAATTCGCATTCAATAAACACACACACACACAAATCAAGAGGAGGTTATCATTCATCTACACACACACTCACACACACAAACGAAATTCACCATGAAGCCGACCATATCAGTCTATCGATTCTTAATTCATATATTCAATCCTCATAACAAATTCATAATCAGGAGAATAAGACAAACTTGGAGAGTTTCAGTAAACACCTCGTTGTTTTTTCCAACTAAATAGAAGTGAAAGACAAAACACAGAATTATTTTTTTTTTTGTTTCTCACTTTCTATAATTTAATTAAATTCAATGGAATGTTTTGTAATTGACAGAGGCATCAGAATGGATGTGATCAGGCTATTTTCACTATAATTAGATACATTATTGACTGATTCATATGAGTTTACTAGTGAGATAGACTACGCTTAGACTAAATGAATGAGTGAAATATATGAGTTTAGATAGACGATTGTTTCATTTGAGTGTAGATAAACTAACATTCATTGTTATGCACTATATTTTCTGATGAAAGTTATTGCATTACAGTCAAGTAGATGTGGCGTCATATTTGAAAGTGTCGAATGATGTGTTCGAGCCCATTCAATAATTTTTATCAATGGTTATAGCATCACTGTAATTAGCACACTTATATTCATTCATTTCATATCAATAGATCTTGATTTTCAATCACATTTCGTTTGAAAAATTCATTCAGGCAAACAGGTCTGAATATGCTGTGTTCGACCCACGGTGTTGTTGTGTTTATGCACATCCACAAAACAATTACTTCTGATAATGAGATAGTAAGTTAATGATTTCTGCTTTGCATTAATCAATAAACTAATGTTGGTTCACGACGCAATATCCACTTCACGTGACTAGTGGCTTTAGTGTAGGTTCATGTGTTATACCAGTAATATGCTCAATTGATTGAAAGTAAATTTCACATTCCGTACAGACATAAAAAGAATAAGAACGTACTTCTTTTAATTATGGCCAGTTCTTAATAAGCAGTAGTTAATACTGTCTACTTATTAGATGTAAAATATTTGATAATAATGGATTCAGCTTTTAAATTTCGTTCTCTGATTTTGCCACTCAACCACCTCATTGACAATCGAATGAGACTTTCTAGGTCGTTTATATAATTGCCATATCCGATGACTTCACTTCATACAGGCGAAATTGAATTCATTTCATTCAATTTTCGAAAAGCCTTTGCAATCTAATGAGATAGAAACTCATCTCAATCATTTTGAAATTAGCACCACTAGCATTTGTATTGCTGCATTTCTTGATTTAATTGTGAAAATTGAACTAAATTTTTTGATGGCGTTAAGCATTCAGGCGAGACAAATAAATTAACGTTGTTTCGCTGCTTTACAGGACAATATCGTCAGAGATTACTTCACATAGAATGAAGCATCCTCTGAATCTTGACCTATTCAATTTCATTCAAGTGTTTGTGGTTGTCTGAGTGTACTGATTAATATAAGCGATATTAGATTGCGATATATCACTGTTTGCTTATCTCTGTGTATTCATAGGTGGAATGGCAGGAAGCAACCACTTTGATCAGTTTATTGGAGGAACGATTGAATCGAAAACGAAAAAGTGAATGCCTATAAAATGTTAAATTCTGCTCAAAATGATCAATATTAATAAAAATAACATCGACACATTCTCGGTTTTGTAATTTAACTCAGAGATCATCATCGATCAAATATGAACACTGACCTGACATACACAATCTATGTATTTCACATCTTCGCATTACCATCATGATCCTGTGGCACAGTACTTGATTTACATCAAGTCGACATTTTAAAATTCATGCTTTAAATGGTATTGTATGACCGTGATTCAAGTTTGAAGGTTATGCTTTCGAAACAATACCTGTGTCTTAGTAGGAATCCCCAGAATACCACTGAAGATACTTCAACTAGAGTGAAACAGCTGGTTATTTCTTTATCCTTTACAACTGATGTTTAACTTGAAGTTAGTTAATTTTATAAGTGGTAATAGTTGTAATGATGCTAAACGTTGGTGTAGGCTTTTAGACAACATTTTTAAGATTGAGTAATTTATTTTAAACAACATTTCATACATCTCATTCAGAGAATTCATTCATGCATACACTCTGAATATTCTGTGTTCGACCTTTAGTGGTGTTGTGTTTGTGCATATCTGAAAGTCGTATTTAGTAACTTAGTGGTTTCTGCTTTTCACGATTCATTAAACTAAACTTTGTTCTTGACATAATATCTAATTCAAGTGACTAGTTGGTTCAGTGTAGCAACATAACAGCCACAAGCATCATGATACCTTCGATGTTGTTTCCATTTAATAACTTTGGATTGACATCATCACTCTGTAGGTATTTGAATGTAAATATCATCTACACGAAAGCTTTATCTGATGATCCCCTTCGATAACCAGATTTAAGTGAATATACAAATAGATATACTATCGAAGTAATCTTGCGGCGATGATCCAATGTAAACATTCGCAGAACTCTTCTTCAATAAGCTGTAAATATGTGTAAGTGGAATTCGAATCTCTTACTCTCAGAATTTTACGAGTGGGAGAAATGACGATAAAACAGTCGATGATAACACACCATATAATCATCACCATGTTTTACAAATAATAATGGATGCTTCACAAATGCACAAGTACTGTTGTTACGTGGTTATCAACTGTTATTTTAGGTTATACAAGACCAAGCATAAACTTCATATTTGGACTTTAAATGTGCGAATCATCTGTAAAATTGATCTATAAGCTTTTTATGCTGAAAACTCATACGAGAACCGACTCGGTCATTTGCTTAATTTTATCTAATCAGTAACCATCTATCTAACATCAACTGATTTCTGTGCTGGAGCGATCGACTACTGATGAAACAAATTGACTTATAAAGCCTTTCAATGGATGCCTCTATTTTGAATTCAGCGTTGTATGTTGAGAAAATCAACAAACGAAAGTTAGTAATCTTGTTAAGCATCATTATTTTTGATCGTCTTATCAATTTAACAATTCTGCTTAGGAAAATCAAATCAACAATCACACGTTGTGTTTCATTCATTTCAACCTGTGGATTAAGTCACCACAATACTAACTGATATCCAATTAACTGTGAAATAGTTGCTGACTCGCTGTAGTTAAGTATTATATCACTGAATACAATTAAACAAGAGAGGAATAGACCAGATCCAAGTAACAACTTGAAGAATAATACTTGGTCACCTGGTGTTCAAAATTGTCACAAGCTAACATGAACGCTGCTGATTTGCAATCATTTCATATCTCAAATATCGGTGAATTGATTGAGAATGTCGTTTTACATCTAACGTTACAAGTGTTTAGTCTTTCTAGATCTTTTCAGTTCACTACATCACCTCACTAATACTGTGATATGGGTATCATAGATGAATTACAACCCACCATACATTCCTTACAAAATCTAATCTCACTATTTACTTATTTGCATTAAAGATTGTTGGCCTTAGATTTTCCTCTCTGTATATCGTAAGTGTACCGGTCGATTTTAGTACATTTAACTTAAACAACGACGACAATTATGAGTCGATTCAAATTATTTTTAGTCTCAGACAATAGAAGTGAGTATGTTTCCAGTAAGTTAATAAGAAGAACATGATGACTAAGTGATTTGTGTTGACTGCCGTACACAGAAAACAAACAATGGAATCAATGCAGACTTGATGCGCCAAATAACACACTCAATCAACGTATCAAATACCAACTACTGTAATGGACACCAATGATTAGTTGGTGGTTACTTGTAACTTTTGTCAAATCAGTGAATTACACAGCATATTGAAGTCAGTATTTAAGTCGACGTGAATGTAAGAAATTTCATTCTTACTTGATGTTAGCAGCGATGAGTTTTCATCTGAATCAAATGAATTCCTTGTTTTACTGGCTTATACCTTCAATGATATACTTCAATATACTGTATCTGGATAACGGTGTAGCATTGGAAGAATATGTAAGTGATTATATGAAATTGGTTTGATCTAATAATATAATGAATTTCAAGTATATTGTATCGGAATCAGCGAAACCATTGGTTTGAAACGGCGAAATTCAATATTATGAAACAGTTTTAGATAGATTGATTGTAGGTTGTGTAGTTCAAGTGAATAAGCTGAGAAAATTAAATGAATTTAGATTAACAACTTGGAATTTACGGTGAAGGTCCATCAGTTGAAGTTAACATCAGCAATTGTACTCAGAAATGGTAAGCAATCACTGTTTGCGTGTTAAGTATATCAATCCACATGTATTTTCATGTTAAGAAGTCACATTGAATATTCCGTTAGACTGAATCATTTCAGACATTATGCAATGAAACAACACTGTGAATAAATGAATGAAATCGACTGAATGATTGCACACTAATGATACAGTCACATCATTCAAACCTACTTCAACTATGATACATTCCACATGTTTGATTTGATTGTTAACTCAATTAAAACAATGTCATATTTAGTATTGAATGTATCACACTTTACAATTTCAATATGTTGATGTTATTACTTTTACTTAGAATCGACTGTGTATATGGCTGATACCTTTGAACAGGACAATCCAATGAGATCGTTTCGAATTGTCAATGCGCATTCAGATGAAAATATACTGGAAGTAAATTTTTATAGTAAGTTTACTTCTATTGTTTTTCACGTTTAATTTAATTGACATCCAACTTGGCGTTAACTAGTAATTATCGTGATTCTTTTTTAAAGACTTGATAACGTGTACACTTCTAAATGTGGCAATTTACACACTTCAACACCAACACTGTCAACGGCAACAGAATAAAAAAGGCATTAGGAAGCAAAGCAGATTCAGGATAGTCTTGCATTTATGTCATTCATGAGTTGTTTTAGCGGCGATAAAATGAACAAAGTGGATGGAGTTTAATCACTTGAATCATACGATAACCCACCATAAATCACATCACAACAACCTTTTCTCGATGTTCATTTCTAGTAGGATAAAAATTGTTGTTTGATTTTTATAAGTGAGAAGGTAATTGTATACTTTCTCTAAATTTGCAGCTAATGCGCTACATGTTCTTCGGTCAACAATGCAATACTGCATTGCACACCCTGAAACATACGGTAAGTGCCAACATGTTATTCTATTTGCTTGATCCCATGATATTTATTGATATTAAGTAGTTGTTAGGGCACGAATACATTTACTGAATCCTATAACAATCTACTTTCAATTAACTACCATTATTTCCATCGAAGTTAACGATAATTATGTGTAATCATGAGTGGAACTGACACTTCGTAGCATATACATTAACATGAACTGACTAACTACATGTAGATTCATTAAAATTTTCACATTCAACTGAAATGATCATCGTGTACAAATGTTGTACAGATCAACAATGAAGCTTCTCACTTCAATTAGTCAGGAGGAAACAGTTGATGTGCCGTTGCATTTTACTTTTCAGTCACATCCATCCTAAATGTTGCCGGTTGTCAAACTGAGAATATTCACTCTACTCTGTGATAATTTTAACTTCACATCATGTAATAGAGGTTCATAAGTTCACACGTTCAACTTCATTTACTTGAATGCATTAGGCAGATCATCATTCAATACAGTCAATTCATATTTGCCACACTTTCTATTTGTTCGATTGTTACTGATAACGAATTAAGTAGTTTGTTGATGAAAATTCACAATTTAGTTATCGATTAATGGTCACATTTTTGTTTATTTCTTCTAGCTGATATTTTCACGAATTTCTATGATGATGGAGCCATTGAATTTTACATTCATCAGGTAAGTTTTCTACTTGATGTAAATTAATCAATCATTGATTGTGAATGTTGTTGTCTAGTTCACTGCGATCAATAATCAGTATTCTCATATTCCAAATTCTACCACAGTTTAAACGATTATTTGAAAAGAATCAATCAAAGTGTAGACTGCCTACGAATCAACTGTAGATGATGATAATGATGTCGATAATGACCTAACATACTCAGTTAAATAATCACCATCATATTCACCATCCAAAAGTGAAAAACTTTACAGAATCATCTCTGATAATCAAGTTTACTTACAATTTATTAGGTTAAATTGGACAAACATTTAGTTGATTAGACTTGCTACAAATTTATACGCTTTAGAAGCATCGTCAAATTACGTGCACTTCGAGGTTAACACGAACTCATCGAAACCCACTCGTATTTCAAAGTGTGCTCAACACAATTACAACATGCATCATGTTAATTAGTCAATACAGTGACCTGTCAACAGTTCTCGATATGACTTTATGGATAACGACGTCATTGTTCATCATATAACTGATTTGATTACACTTAACAACATGGAGGAATAAGTATCATTACCTCACACAGTGAACTGAACTACAATGTTACTTGATTTCTATCTTGAATACAAAATTATTACCTCACAGACATCATTCAATGTGACTATCTATTTGTTTTTGTCATCCAGGTGAATAATCCAAATGATAATTGTAGTATGACAATAGAAATCGCAGATGGAAAGTATGAAGGCAGTACAGATGGAGGTAAGGCATATTTCAACATTGTGTATGTATGAAATCACAGTAGGAGTGTCTTCATTTTGATAAAGTGATGTTGATGAATCTGTAGATCTAATAAATTTGCTTCACTCATCATATCAACATATGGATTAAGTGAACTTGACAGAGTTATATTGACTATTGATGATGTCGATTGAATGCTTCATTGAGATGATGTGTGACATTCATCATAATTCAATGCGAATTATGGTTAACAAGTTTCCAGCGTGTCGACAGCTTTGTTTAACTGAACAGTTTCACCAACAACTTTTATCAGAATGGAGTGACATCAAAGTAGACATCTGAAGTAACTAAAAATGTCAACATTATTTCTGTGTTATTCATATTTGGGATAATTTTCTTAAATTGATTTTTATCCAGATGGGACTATTGTCAATGAAAAAGTTATTTTCAAGAAAGTTATTCCAGGTTCTGAGATTTCAAATTCGAGATATTTTACTTTTTCTCCACTACCAAGTGAGTTGAATTGAATTCATACAGATTTATGTATGCGCGTGTGTGTTTTTACTATCCATTACAGAATGACATTAATCTAACATCAACAACATGATGAATGACAGACAAACATTGAATGACGTTTTCTTTATTCACATTTCAGCATGTCAAGAACACACATCCGAAGTTGCATGCACAAATAAAACACGAGGCAAACTTAATTGTGATTGGTGTGAGGAATGTCAAACCTGTGTCCTGGTAAGTAACACACAGAGTAGTTTATCTGTAATTGATGTTTCTAGTTTCGTTGTAATTTACATTGAACACACATACGTCACTGATTATATTTACACTCGACTCTCGTAAGCATTTCATTATTCGACGTGTTCATCGAATTTCATGCAGTTCATATGACCAGTATAACTGGACCACACCATTTGAATGTTGCAATTGACATGTTGAGTTGAAAGTATCCATAAACTTAATGACTCCAAATCAATAAAAATCTACAACGAGATCTAGTCTGTTCATCTACAGAAGGTATAATTTAGAATGACCTCAGATTTACTTATGTGTTACAACATCCAGAGCTTAGTTGCATAACTCTGAGATAAACAGTAAGTTCGTCTTTAAAATGAACTAACTATCACTTTTGCATATTTACAATATGAAACATAACGAGAAAGTGTAAGTAGTAATGAGTAGATCAGTGAATGTGTCTCATTGACTATGCTTATCGAATTTAATACACCATGGCAATCCCTAGTTGAAATTGTCATGTATTCTATTAGGACTATTTGCATTTACTGACTCCTCATGAGATAATCATCAGATTGTACAAATTTACTGGGATATTTATTCGTCACAACTCTCCATGAACGCACTGTATAAAATTCGAATATTGATAATCACAGTGTAATTGTCAGTATTCCTTACAAAAAGACTGAAGGGTTCAAAGTAGGCGATTTGTGAGTACTACGGTTACAATCTAACATTTGCTTTCATTTGATTGTTGGAGATGCACATCGTAATAACAATGACATAAGGTAACTGCCAGGCAAATCACAACTAATCAGCAAGGGAAGGTAACGCCAGCTGATTGTTAACGAGTATTGGGATGCAAATCATGGAGTAGAGTTAGAGTGAGGCAAACAGAAGTAATCTCACCTATGTGCGTCAATATCAATTTCATTACAAACAAACAAACAACATAATCATTCTGATCTAAAATACAAAGTTTGTTCACACAACATTTTTCATATTTACATTCATAATCATAATCATAAGAGAAGAAACAATCAGCTGAAAAACATCAATCACACAACCGATGTTTCCATCCAAGGTTTTTGAGTGGTTTTCATGTATGTCTTTTGCACATTTCAATTACATAATCAGTAAACACCGTTGTGATAGGTTGATCAAAGATTCTTCTTTACAAAGATCATTTCATGGCAAATAATCATATTGTTTTTTCACATTTCCAGAAAGAATCACCATTTAGTGTTTCGAATCAAACAGAAACAACTGAGTCTCAACCTCAGATAATTGAATCCAACAACATTTACTACATTGTGGGTATTGTTTCTGCATGCATATCAATTGGATTATTCATAGTTGGAATGATCGTATGCTGGTACAAAATTCTTAATTAACAATTCAATTGTCAACCGTGTATGACTTGGATTGGAGGAACATTACATTGATAACACTCACTTTGTTTTCTTGTTAATGTAATAAGTAAAATACAAAGTGGGATTGGTAAATATTTGTCTTTATTATTTTATTATCTAATGGTACTTGGCAGTTGATTTAGACGTCGTATTTCTACGACGAAATCAGTAATTGACATTAGGTCATCAGAATATCTTCACTGTTGTCGTGATTAGGCAAATCATAGTCATACTCAAGAAATGATGTAACTCAGTAGCAATCGATGGGTCTTAGTACAATAAACAAATGACTCACACAATCCTGTCTGTTTTGGCTATTTATTATCTTGTTCGACTGGCAAATATGATAAAGTGACCTAATTCAAGAAGGTAATTACAGTTAGTTTGGTTGTTCCCTCACTCTGTAGTATACATGCGATAATGAAAAGTGTACAATTAACAAAAGCTTAGTAATATATTGAGGCTAACAAATGATACTAAGTGGATGCCTTCTACAATTTTCTAAAACAGTCGATTTCGAGTCTATTTATTCATTCACTTAGATAATATAACAGTTCTTGCTTTACCATGGTGGCTTTTCACTCATCTTATTACGGTCATCTCGTTTTCAAAACCCACTAACAATATCGTTGTACTAGACATTCAGTCAGTGCTGCTCTAATATTTCAATAATACGTTTAATGTACTAATTACTTACAAAAATGAAAAAATACTTATAATCGTTGTATAGTGGTTAAGTGATCAAAAGGTTGAGGGTTTCGGACAAGGATCATATCATCATCGTAACATGAAGGTTCATTGTTGACCTCTGATTTAAACAAAATTCCAAAGTTCGACTTAAACAGAAGAATCGATTAATACAGGGGAATTGTAAAAGTGTGGATATGAAGATTATGTGGAGAAACGGATGATGAATTAACATTACCCATCCAAATGCAAAATGCTACTTCAGGACTGGCTTAATTCGGCACCGAAGCCAGTGATAGAGAGTGAAACTATTGAATGTGTTAACCGTTTTACTTTACTCGGGAGCCTCATCAGTCCTGACGGCCTGGTGTCTGAGGAAATCTCGGTTCGTATACATAAGGCCTGATCGGCTTTTGCCAACTTGCGTCACTTGTAGCATAGGCGAGACATTCGTTCATTGAAAAGAGGACGCGTTTACTGCGCAGCAGTCAGATCCGTTTTACTTTACGGATGTGGAACATGGGCTTTAAGGATAGAGGATATTCGTAGGCTCTTAGTGTTTGATCTTAGACGTCTCCGTAACATTGCTCGTGTTTGCTGGGACCACCGAGTAGGGAATGCTGTGGTATTGTGGAGGTAGGCATTAAGTTAGATTATTTGTTTTCATAAGACTACTGAGGATTCCCACACTACAATGAAATGGTTGCCTGGTGCTTTCTGATTTTCTCCAGTACCCATGTGACGTCAATCTTTGGAGAATCGAAACAACCTTGTTATCTACACTTCAATTTATTCCAAAACAACTCAAACTACTGAATACCTTCTAGTAGTATGAAACTACTTTATTGATGTGTAGACAATCAATCTTGTTGAATTAACAGTTATATTCAACTATTCAAATTCACTAACATTAATGTTAATATAAATAAGTACTATTAAGTCTATTTATAATCCTTCAGAAGTAGTATATCATTGAGAAAGGAAGGAAACTGTGTACAAGCATTAACTCTGTATATTCAAGTTGATCCAGTTTTGCAAATATTGATCACAAATTGATTTCGATTAGTGATTATTGATAAGCGAGGTTTATCAGGATAATTAGTTAAAACAATAGCTGAATGTTGATTATTTGACGTTGCTTAGAACCTTTGTACATGTTTAACATCATCGCTGAGATTATTCATAGTAGTTGAATGCGTAAACCTTTATCAACTGATTCGATTGATACATGTGTTCGTATGCCTGACCACTGATTGGTTCGATGTTTTATGTTAGTTATAGAAGGTGAAGGATGAGAGAAAGATAAAGTCTAGGATACTAAATTGTGGCATCAATTCATGGAATTTTGCACTGTTGGTATGAACCACGTCAGTAGATTCAAACAACCTGGTGAAGCTGATCATCATATTGAGGATGAATGGCTAAAGAAAGTGGATGACACTGACCAGATTTAATCATAATAGGGAAAGTGTATTTTACTCTTTATCTTCTTCTAAGTTCAATTATTGTTTTTAATACACATTTGTTGCCTTACTTCCTGTTGAATTGAACAATCGTGATAATCTTATAAATTTAAACTAGTCGTTCAAATGTGATGTAGTAACTCGGATGTATGGGTAAATCTACCAGGGAGACAAACACAGCTCGTTCATTATCCGGTCAGTGATTTTAGCCACTTACATTTGTGAAACCAATGTGTAGGCATGATTTGAGTGTATTAATTTTCCCGTTGGTTTAATATAGACTAATATTTATCAGTTTCTATCGCAATATGTGTATGTTAAGCAGACTACTTTCATACAACTGAAATTCCCATCCAGTTAAAAAGTTCAACATGGGACTAATCGCACGTTTTGGATTTTACTTGTCAACCATGATCTACATGAAATCATACTTGTAAACCACAGACATATCTCGGCAATTCACTCAGAATGTGCATAACGCAACACAGTCTGATCAATTTCAGTGCATCATAAATCAATGGAATGTTGAATATGCGCTACAGTTATATCCAGTCAAACTATAATCACTAATCTACATGATACATCACTGTGAAATCTGTATTCAGATTTGCCGTTGATTGCCAATAGTCAATAGGAAATGCTTCTTTACCTAACTGTCATTTAAATTAGCCTTAGTCATAATATCACAATCAAAATCTTGAAAGGAATGAAGCTCTAATTACAGATTATCTCAATCCGTGACCGTACTGTTTTGACGATGATTACCGACCATCTTTATGTCGAGTTCTATACAAAACTGAGGAAATGAATAGAACTCACACTGTTTCATGGCATAACATTTCTCTTCGGTGTATTGTCTGAAACGAAAAAATGAATATTTAGTCATCAATTTGCATGAAGCAAAAAACAATCTGAAATAATGAAAATCAAAAAGGTGATCGATGTTCTCTAGAGTTAATCTGTAAACATTGTGATATTGTAGACCTTCAATCATCAATACGGCATCAATTCAAACAATTAAAAAGGGCACCAGTGTAAAGCATCTGTTGAATAGAACAGTTAATCACTTCGGTATTTGTTCATGTTAGATTATTTAATTTTTGAATCGATCGTAATCACTGATGTTACAGTTCGAAATTGAAAATTGTTTTCAAGATATTCATTGACACGCTGACTGAGAATGAATGTGACGTGGTTCTATGAACGTAGGTTTTCTATGTGATTGATTTGTGTTTGTTACAAATCAGTCTCAGTTGGGTACCATTAAGACCCATAGAGAACTGGATGATTTCTCACTTATCATCTCTTAATCATCATTGTTGGCTTACGAACCTATCGTGGATAAAACTTAGAATGTTTAGGTCTCACTTAATCATCAACACCGGTCGTTTAGTTGGCGTCGAATAGTAGGATTTACATACAGTCAGATGGATTCTCTCTAAACGTTCTAATGTTATTCAAATGCTCGGTGGCCTAATAGTAAAGTGTTCTCATTGCCTAATCGTTTTTCTCTCTTCATGTGAATGAAATTAAGTAATTCACAAATGCCTAATAAACCTTGATTTGAATGTAAAATAAGTAGAACGTGATAACAATGTCTACGATATGATTGTCAGTAGCTGAATTGTGAATACATTCAGGAGACTACCTGGATCATGTGCAGCAAAGTTATCTGTTCGAAGTTAAGTATTCTCTAAAGAATCCTACACACTTGAGAAATGTGATATGACCATGTGAATTAGGAATTATGGAGTTGGACACCATCATTGAATACAATGCCAACTGATGACTAATGATCTTTAGAATGTGAATCATACAGTGAATATAGTATTTCTGAGAATTTTGGATAGTAACTAGCGAAACTTATCATGCAATAATCAAGAAGACGCAGAACACACGTGGATTTAATTTGTATTTTGGAATTCAATAAGTTCAGACACAACTGTATCGTACCACTACAGTTTTATATAAAAACCACATCCGCCACAGTTTGATTTAATGTCTTAGTTTTTGTAATTCATTCTGCATTCTCCTAACGAAGATTCACTTTACTTGCATCTTATTGTTCATTGTCAGTAGTATTCGAATTTTCTAAAAGAAAAGACTCATTGCCTTGTGAATCAGCATTAGAAATTGGAAAGGACTCACCTGGACTAGATATCACAGATCACCACATCATGTTCCCTTTTATCGCCTTAGCCGTCATATGAATATGTCAATCTTTCTGGATGTGTATGATGACATATTAACATCATTATTGTATTTCTATTATTTACCACTTCCTTAATATGACTGACTAATTCTGAATTACAAATTAATAGTATGCTGCATACATATAGAAATAAATAGCACTGGATTTTCAAAATTAGTTGAAGTAATCAACATGATGCAGTGAAATCGTGAGAAGATGGTTTGTTATACGATCTGGATCTAATTAGATCATAGAGATAGAATTCTATACTTTCCTTAATCCCACTGTGAATGTTCATACGACCCTTAACTTCATTTGAGAATTTATCATGAGTATAAACATAACAATCCGAAGTTGTGTTATCAGCATCTGAACCATGAGTGGAATTCGAAGTAACATTAGTATTAGAAATAATCGAACACGAGTCTTTTGACTCCAGAGTATGACTGATGAACTAATCGAACGGGATATGATAAAGATCTCAATATAGAGAACCAGTTCACTTTCATGGATGAAATAGAATGTGTGCATTCACAATTCTTCTTCACACTCTCATTTGTTACACATCATGCTTCGAAATCCTCGAAGTATTGAATTATTTCAATAGGTGAACTGGAAGCATCTAATACACAGGAAAATTCATTAATTATGAACTGAATCATTGTGTTTTATACATTTCCATTGTATAATCAATAAACACCACTGTGATAGGTTTATCAAAGATTCTTCGTTTTCAAGATCATTTCAATCCAAGTTATCGTATTGTTTTTTTCACATTTCCACAATTCATCACCATGCAATTGTTCGGAGCAAACAGTGACATTCACTAAGCCTACCTTCATAATCAACTAACAACTTGGCGTTGCATCTTATTTACTGATGTTACTCTCTTGCTTCCTACCTTAAGTAAAATCTTCTGGTCACTCTGGCACCATGTCAACCAATCAATGTTAAGGCGATGAGGTCGTAATTATAGTACTTGTTTCATTAGTTCGCTTACGTGTATGGTCAATATTCATCTGTCCAGTTTATTTTACACCACAATGCCCAAGATCATTTTAACTGACTGCTTCAGTTACTTCTATTCATTTGGTCATATTCTGTAGGCTCCTTAGCTGTTTAAATTCACCAGCCCTATCACTCAGCAACATTTACTGATTCACATGTGGCATATGTACATAATCTCCGATGTGTGAATACACTTATATTCCTGTAATCGATCTTATTGTAAGTATCCTGAGAAGTACACATCCATTATGCAACCAAACACTTTTATGATTCTCTGTAAAGGTTCTTCATTTAGACGACTATGTCGACATTTAATAATTTATATTTTCGAATATAGTCGATTTACATCAAATACAACGCGATTAACATGAAACTGCATCATATTAGACATGGTTAAAGTTTGCTGGTCATTTCTTCTCACAACAGCTCAGTATTACAATTCGACTGAAATTATGAGAGTAAATCACACTACTAAGCTCTCACCAAAAAGCTTAAATGCTTTAGGTTCGATCCCCACTAGAGTAATGCATGAAAGCTACCACTAAGTAGTCAAATACTAATAAGACATAGTTATCGCAAGCCTTTTACATTTCAATGACTGTCGAAAAATAGCAAACTCTGTGTTGAATAAGTTAATGCCTAAACTGACTGTCTATTTACTTACCTATTTACTTTTGATGAATTCATCATAACATTTTTATTCATTATCAATGGATTCCATTGATTTCGCTGTGATTGACTATGCTCTGGCTTCATTGATAAGCATTCTTCATGTGGATTCGGTTCATGGTAATTGACTGATGAGATGAACTTATGAAATTCATTGGAATCACCTTGATTCAATTCTATGCATGATGTTGCATTTATTGTTATGTTTATCAGAATTCTCTAATGTAACAACAGAATCTTTTATTGTAAACGATGAATAAATTAAATGATACTAGATGATATGTTACGTAATCATGGCATCATTAGCAATGATGCTGATGTTGGAGAAGATAGAAATGATGATGTTGACAAATTGTAATCAGTAGTCTGATTATTTAATGCATTCAAATGATTTTGATGTTCATTTACAATTGATTGTTTCAATAAACTACAATTAGTACTAAGTGAATGTAATGAATTGTTCGATTGATTTCTTATTGAAGATAAAGGAGACATAGTAGAATGATTTGAATATTGTAAAGAAGCATTGGCCACAAATAGATTTGGTAATAATACTCTTGATCCGGTGATGAACGTATTCAATGGATGGAAGAAAGATGATGATGATGATGACATTGAAGGGTGTAATGATAAGACATTTCATTGTGTAATCGATGGTAAACATGATGATGTCATCAATGGATCCTCGTAATTATAGTTATTTATTAAAATGGTTTTTGAATTGTGACTTGTTTCCGAATGATCATTTCTATCAACTGGTTTAGCCCATGTTACTTCAATTTGTGATGCATCAAGTATTGTACCTGTTTTTATGGAGTACCCAAATCCATAGGTACAGTATAAACATTTATGCAAAAGTCATCTGATGATAACAAGGCTATAAGTATACAAGAAAATATGCATCGAAAGACTTAATCAATTATTACAATTGTAGATGTTCCTTGTATTTCTTCAGCCTAACTATGGTCCACCATGAAGAGTGGTGTTAAGTAGCATAGAAATAGTACGAAATGTCGCAAAATACATAAACCAAATACTTGACGACTGGTCTGCACTTCGTTGATACGAGAAAACGTTTGCCGTAATCAGTGAGCTGACGTACTAGATGATACAACGTCCAATTAGTTGTGATGGCTCTCATATAATTACTCTTCGTCTTGGGTACGGCTGGCTAATGCTTGTCATCGTGCGTGATATTGGTTGGAGTAGGAGTAGAATTTTAGAAACGTAGGAGTGGCCAAACCAAAACACGACATTAGTTTATTAAGTCATTGACCAGTGATCTAAACCATGTTAATCAATACAAACTGCCTGTTTGAAATCCATATGATAGTCAAAATAAGAGGCTGGTAACACAAGGTGACATAGATGAGAAGTGGGTGGTCACAGAGGTGTAAGTGCATTCACTCTTAATGTTCTTCTAGATCCTTGGTCATATTATTGTTTTGTACTAATGTTTGCTTCATTTCTTACTGTTGAATTATATTCTTGTATTAACGTTATAAATTTGCTCACGTCAAGTTGATATGGTATGGCGACTCGCACCAACGAATGTATGTGTCAGGTCCTACATTTTTCATGACTGAGTGACTGACTAACTAAGCCTTATATATATTTTACCACTTTCGTCCCACTTGCATAGATGCATGTATCTATCGTACGCCGTTCATACGCTATACATAATCAGCTGAATGAATGACGGATTCTCATCTAAATGATGATTATATTCATGTAATCGATACCAATCCTCAGTTACGTAATAAAGTATAATATTACTTAATGTACTGCATAATATCACTAACTTGTTTATATCATAAAAATCATCAGGTTAGTTATAAGTTCTAAGTGTTATAGAATAAGTGATAAAAGGAGTGTCAAGAAAATACCTCAATGAGTCAGTCAGTCAGTCGGTCGGTCAATAGGACAGTCATAATCAAGATAGATTATGTAATAAAATATGATTTACCTGCAGTTTATGTATAACAATCTAACGACAAGACGATACTGAGCAGTTAAAATCTAGACGATATGCTTTGATCATGACAGTTGTAAATACAAAATATTGATAAGATAGTTTAAGAGAATAGATTGAAAACGAGGTATATATCACGGAATACTGAAAATCAATCAATTATCCATGGGAAATTACATTCGGTTACCACTCAACAACATTTCACTTTTAATAAGAATGTATTAGGAATTTTCCTTTGATTCGCCATAGACTGAAATTAATCAGTCACTGCTGCAGGCACATTCGGCTAATGAATCGCAAATAGGAAGAGATGCACGTCCTGAATATCAACTGCCCATCACAATCCAACTATGACAACACTTCGTTTCATTGGTATCAAATCGTGAAAATTATTGCTATTGATAATGTGCTTTGGAAATTTTCATATTAAGATTAAAAGTAAACTAGGTATTTAAATGAAGACAACCATGCTGATTATCTAACTTACAGATTTGGATATTATCAACATTCAACAGACAGTTAATTTGTGTGGTCTTTTAAAACTACATTGAATGATTAGTAGTATTTAACTAGAAACAGGAAAATGTACAGCACGGAAAGTTAAGACAATAATGAAATGTCCTTGGAGGCAAGATACGAGATGGTCGAGATAAGTGTTAAAATAGCCTTGCATTAAAGCAGATCAATGGAAGATGTTCCTAGAGTTTATACTATCTGAATACTAAGGCACTGAGTGGAACGCAGTCAATGTGATTAAGCCATTATGGAAGTATACAAATGGGGAGGCGAGTGTTACAAAACACCAGCAAATAGGAGACAGTAACAAGTCCTTTATTTACTATGATCAAAGGTTTTATAAACGAACATTCTGAATCAACCAGTAATATGCAATACACAATGAACTAAAGATAGAACTGGGTGGAGGAAGTTCGCACAGAAAACAGGATAACAGATTCATAATGAAATTACAGTAACTATGTAAGAAAACTAGATATAACAATCAATTACGAGTCTACAAAAATGTTTGCAAGTTGTGCAACGCAAGCAGCTTAGTTACTAAATACTCAAAATGTTAGTTCAACAGTAGTGGTCACGATAAATAGATTCTGCAAATTGTGATTACGACTCCTTCCCCATCCTCTCACTCGTTATAACAATTGGCAGTAAGTAAATGATAGAATGTCAGCTTATAAGAACAACAGTTATAATTTAAATGCATTTAATTTGTAGTAGCTATGATGAACACTGCATGATATTGTCAATTCATCATCAACTATAACTGATTGCTTCACAAGATTGACGTACGTCTTTCAGTGGCAGACACTAACTCCGAACCCTTCACTATACACAATTGACCACAACATTCAGAGCAAAATCTACCACAAATGCCGTTCATCAGTGTGTTTGTGCTATGAAATCTAACGACGTGTGAGTATGTTTAATTAATGTAGGCGAAATTACATCTAAAATCAGCCTACTTTACTTAAATTTATCGTTATGTAACTTATGATTAGTGAAGGCATTAAATCAGTCAAACTAGTTGTTCAATAAAAATGTGTCAGAATCTTCCTGTGAATTTGTCCTGAACTGAAATCGATTGATCTCATTATCATATGTGGTAAGGAATGAGTAGCATTTCTGCAACTGAAAAACATCTGGATCTCAAACCAACTATCAGTCTACACCTTTTTGTTGGCAGGAAGAAACAAACTAACGAAAATCCACCCAAGGAAGAAATTTGGCGAAGAGTCTGAGGAGACTGGGGGAAAAGGACACACGTTGAGAAAATCATCAAACTGCGTCACAGAACAATCAGTAACTAGAAATCATGAAATCCATAGAAAAAGAGGTAGACCATAAAATAAATTGCGGCGGGAATTAGAGGCAGATATAAAAAGAATGATAAGCACATTGTAAGAACTGGGAAGGAAATCACACGACACTGTTGGTTGAAGAATGCCGTTCGTTGACCTATGCTCCACATAGAGTAACAGGTATAGATTGATTGTTGTCTTATGTGCATTTCAAATGGATTTTTTTGAAATAGCGGAAGTACATAAGTATTGTTTGAATTATAATCCCAGTGCAAACATCAATATTGGAATGTAGGTACATCCATTGAACGAGTCTTAAATAGCATAAAATAAGAATTCTGGATTTCACTTGCCAATCACAATCCAATTCAAACAATACCTGTTTCTTATCGCTATGTCAAGGCAATTGAATCAGGATGCATATATAGCAAGAAAAACTGATCAATATCTGTACATGACAAGTCAACAACGTGATCCAAACACATTCAAAGTAGTTTACATTGCCTATTCCAGTTTTCCATTATGATTTGATGTAGATGTAAATGTTCTTAGCATTAAAAAAACTATTCTCGATGTCAAACTTACTTTATCATTAGAATGGTGGTAGCATTTAACTTACCAAAAATAATTCAGCGATTGCATAACTTCATTTAACTTTGTTTGTTCACATCGACTTTGTGTATTCACATTCGTTTACATCATTCCGAAATCTCGATGTTATTGAGGCCGTAGACAACGTCTTGCATTTTATTGTTTGCTGTGTAATTCTGCAAGTTCTTTGCACCTCTTCATAAAATGTTTTCCTTTTGTTTAGAATTGAAAGAGTCATGCATGCCTATACACCTTACAAATTACAGTTTACAATCATATCCGTATTTAACACGTTTAGATAGAACAGAACTTGGCATAAAATTAATGATCGTCTTGATATTTGACGTCAGTGTGGTTCAGATCTGTTTAACAGATTTCACAAACAGTCTTTCATCTGATGTGAAAATACTTTCCATCAATCTACACTACCCTGATCAATCCAGTTGACAAGACTCTCTCAGTTAATCAGTAGGACTGGACTTGCATATGAATAAGTTCATGCTGCCATACATACCACATTAGCACGACAAGAATAAATCTACATGATTAGCACAATAGTATAATTCAACATGAAAGCATGAAGCGAATGAAATCATTCTGATATTGGTCAAACTAAAATATATAGCTGATTCGTTTGATGATAAGAAACGTGTGTTACCTACTCGAAATCTAAATATATTAAGTATCAGTTTGTATTTTTAGATTGCCGTAATCTTACGTTTACTTCAGTGGACGTCAATGTCACTTAGTTTCTATTGTTTGAGCAACGCTTAAACTAACTGCATTGTAGATTTCCCTCATTCAGCAAACACAACGTAGTTTCCGGCTAGACACATGTATATGAAAGCCTTCAATGTCTAAATGATACCTAGATTTACAGAAGGATTGTATGATTAACTATTAGTGTGAGTAGTGTCAAATGATACAAAAAACTACCTGGTTTGGATGTGTGTGATAAATGGGATTTACAGTTTTAGATTACTGTTAATGCAATAAAATGACATAAATGTATTCATATTTTTATCATCACTACCACTATCAGTTAAACTAATAATAATAATAATAATAATAATAATAATAATAATAATAATAATAATAATAATAATAATATGACTAATTCTACGACGACCACGTTTACTATCAGTAACTGATGTGGTACACCAACGTGAACTGATGACGATTTGTGATATGTGCTGAATGCATTAGTGAGTTTATAACATTGAATGTATGTAGCATATACAAATTGACACTGGAACTTACCATTCACTTTTTCAATGCTACCATCGCCTTTACATGTTCATGAAAATGAACAAATGCATAATCATGAATGTTTTTTGAAACACGTTTTACAGCGTTCATTGAACAAAATTGCATGATTGAAATGACAGTATCTGAGAGTATCTTCTGTTGTATCCAACATTAAATTTCTGATGTACAATATACAAGCCTAATAGAAAGAAAATATTAGTCTATATTAATATACTATTCAATATTGTGAGTAGTATTGAGTCGATTATCAAAATGATTCGAATTGAAGTTGAACCGAATTATTTTGTTTGTGCACAGATACCAATATGACACTCGTACATTGATTGATCATTAGGTAGTGACCACTGTGCTGTCTCTGTCTAGTTCCTTATAACACTGATTGAATGACACCTGTGATGAAGTCGCAATGTGACTGTTGAACTAAAGACTGGACACCTCTTGTGATGAGCTGAAATGGGAGAAGGATGTAAGTGATATTAATGGGCGGAGGTAGCTATGAGAATTCCTTCAATGTAAGTTTCGTGCCGTTTACATATTTACGACATAATATCTTAGACACAATAAGTTTATCTACAAATAAGTTATTTCTTGGCATAACTAGTTTCCTGCTTTGAAACATAAATGTCAAATAACTCAGTATATCAAACTGCTGATGTCCTTTCATTAGCCTTATAATCTAAGGTGAAACAGGAGTGTATCATCATTGAATGTAAACTCACCTTTTACATAATGCCTCATCAACTTGACGTTCTGGTTCAGCCCAATCAACAGCAGTTCGATGTCCCCACAATTTAATTCTTCCAGGAATTAATTTACATCTAGCCATTGCAGCTGATTTATGATTTTCATATTTAACAAATGTAAATCCTCTATTCTTCGTTTCATCTACTACACTCGGATGTACTATCAAAAGATACCACTGACAAAGTATGAATATTAGTCAATTAGTAATGAAAAATATAGAACAATGAATCTGTGTTCATCAATACAGGTTGTAACATTTGCAGACCTACACCCTACCAACTACTTTCTTTACATCCAACTCCTAAGCAGGTCAACGTGTCACGTCTAAATTGACGGTTATCAAACACAAAACTGACGTGTCCGAATCGCCACTGTGTATATTCACAACCTGTTCACAGGACATATCAACTTTTCTCAATAAATCCACTCTAATCTCACAAATAGTCTCAACCAAATCAACAGAGTTTATCAGACAAGTGGTTTGGTCAATGCGATTGACTACTTTACCTTATTTTATTTACTTGATGTATTAACTCAGATCAATGCTGGAGACACTCTCGTAATGCGTATTGTTTCTCATTGTGATCAGAAGAGGCAGCGTATTCTCAACATCTTCACCAAATAGAATTACGTTATCGCGTATCCAAAATTAATAAACAAAATTTCTGACAGTAGATCAGTCCCTTAAAATTCAGACAACAAAATCAGTATTACTAGTTGTACTTCTACAATGTAATCAAACGAATATGGAGATAGTCAGTAATTCTTGACGGCTATCAGTAGACGTATCAATATCAAAGGACAGTTCACCATTGAATATGACTTGGTAAAATGATATGAAGGCACAGAAGGAAGGGAAGGGGGTAGTGGAAAACTTTAATAAGTTTTATTTACTTCTATGATACATTCTACAGTGACAAACGCAGACTCAATACCTCTTAGTTTATAGGATCCATCGCATCATTCTTGTCAACGAGTACTACTGTTGTCATCTGACGGCGAAAACGTCTTTTACTTAAGAACCTGGAAAACAGACAGTACACTTGATTAGTACAGTCACTACTGTCTCTGAAACTAGTTGGGGTCTCTTGTTCTCTAAATAAGAATAATTGACGAATATTGGCCATTAAAGCGAATATTTTAAACAGTATTATTATAACTAGATTCTCTGTGATTATCATAATAGATATTTTATCCTACCAAATGAACTTAAACAATCAACAATTGAAAAGAGATGGATGGGATTTCATTCATCATTTTATATCTTAACTGACATTTCAATCAACTATGCCACCATACTTTGGCTCCACCTCTAAACAATGCCTTAGTTTTACTATCAGTGCATGGAAGATGAATTCAACAGTCAGAATCAACCCTTAATGCATAAAAGAATATCTTTATTATATCGTGAATAACCGGTATATTATAAAGTTTGGAAATTAGTAAAACCTTGACAGTAATAACCAGTGACCAAACACATCTGCACCGTGACTGCTAGTTCACAAGCCGAAGTGAAGAATACAAGTCAATTAAGCCAACAACCAGACATTCTGTCGGATTATATTTCACTCAATCATGTATATACACACAAAGTTTGACAACGCATCACACCAATAGGAAGAATAACATTCTTTCATAACGTAGACAATAATGACTACGGAATATGCATATAGATGCATAGTTAATGGATTATAGTTCCTGAATGATAAATGATATGATAACAATTTATGAGTCTGATGGGAGGTTATGGAGATGGCGACATACATTGCGATATACTTACACTCAAAATAAACGAGACAGTCATGTGGAAAACAATTGAAAAAGTTAGTTACTCATATCGAATCACCAGGTATAACAATCCCGTCTGGGTGCAAATATATGGATGATAGTCAATAAGATTGAGTGTTCATTATATGATTTTGTTAGTCATTCACCCATCACAGCTCATGAAACTTTCAAGACCAGTTGTGTAATCAGCATGCTCAGTGAGTCTGTTCTATATGGTTTAACTAGACTTCATTTCAACTAAGTCGTATACCAGTGTTTCACATATCAATCATTTCGATAATTAATACTCTTGGCGTTTAAAAGACTTTAATTTGTTTCAATGAACTTCATTATTTTATTGATGTTTATTTTCTTTGGTTATCCAATGGTAGTACGTAGTTCTCAATGGTTGGTTGTCTAACACAAATCAACTAATGATCAGTCAGTCAGTCAGTTACAACGTAGAACTTGGTACATGAGTACATCAGTTCAAGTTGCCATGCCTCAATTAGCAGATAAAGATTAAATTGTCGGACCAAATCCCAGAGTAGGGGAAGTTAGTAACAGAGTAAGTACTAATGGAAAGGCATAGAGATCAGAGATGAGATTTGAGATAAAAAGTGATTCAGTAAAGAGAAAATTATAATAAGATCAAAAACTAGAATATGGAGGAAGACAAAGAGTGGATGCACCTGCGCCATTACACCTAAAGTCTCTAACCATTTGTTACGATCATCGCGTGGGCCCCCACCAGGTAGTCTACATCTATTAACACAGCTCAGCCCAATTGTCAATGACTTCATGGATTGGTGCCATGTTTTCGTTTGGCCACACCTAGCTTTCTTCCAGCCTACTCGCACAACAGACAACATTGCTCGTTTCGGTAGACGGTGGTCAGGCATACGCAACACATATCCTAACCACCTCAGCCGGTGAAGATTCACTACTTCATCAACAGACTTACCGTATTTACTTATTACTCTATTCCTAACCCATGCATTGCTTACTCGGTGGTCGCAGCAAACACGAGTAATGTTTCGGAGACATCAACTAGTGATATTAAATACAAACTTTCTAAATTCAAAATGTCAATTTACATGAATAAATTTTCAAGACAATTTATCACACTACTTAATTGAATTTATCAAAACGTCGTTAAGGAAATTTTAATGATTTTAGCGATTGATTTTGATCTGTTGCTTTCATTTACCATTGAAAAATTTCAGATGGTTATCATTGAAGAACTTCATATACTTACCCTCCTGATATTGGACCTCTCTTTGGTGTACATCTACAACGCTTCAGGAGGTTCAATACCAAGGACTTTCAGGTGTTTTCATAAATAACTTTAAATTACATACTGTTGCCAATCGATACTCTTAATCATTACCACAATGATCATTTGAGTTTCTCCCGTGATACATTTTCATAACTTCCTGTCCTTTTGCGTTATTCACGCACAGTAACTTGATTTAACACTTTCGCGCAAGACTTTACACGGTTGATTAAGTGATAACATCACAAAATAGTATACACGAATAAACAAGTCACACGAGTCTAATATAACTAACATCATTCGTTTACGTTACATTCCGTAGAGAAGCCATTCATTCTAAATAGTGCCGTCAGCGACAACTAGTAGAAGAAATCAACATTCTGGATTATTGCAAATGCAACAAATCTATCTGTTTTAATGAATTTGTTTGTAAATATCTTTCATTTCAAGCTTTATCATGTTTTCCCGACTATAGCAAAGCTTAAATGCAGAGTTTTGCCGATAACCACCTCCAACTGGTTTAACAACAAGGTAGTCAGAAAACCATGAGTGTTAGTTAGAAACTGATTAGTAGCTCATTACTCTGCTATGACATTTGTGAAGAGTAGAAAATATTCTGCTTTTCACATTTTCCACACCACAAACATTGAACTCACAGTTTGTTACTTTAAATCGCTTATTATATTCTGTCAAACAAAATTATTGTAAGCATTTTCTACTGGCAAAACTGTTCAAAATAAAGTCAACCTCGAATTATTTTGGAGAATACAGTATTCACTACTTCGAGTCTACTTTCTTCAACTGTTACGAACTAGTAGGTAGTTCATTCTTGTAATGAAACTTCTCAATATAGTCCACTAGGAATGAAACCTAAGACACATACATCATATACATAAAACTATGTGGCCACTTTATCCAAATTCATTAATTCCTATTTCTCAAATCAGTTAGGCCCTAAATGTTAAGTAGCTGCCTATTATGGTAAGACAATCTAGGAAGCATAATGTTCCATTGCAACTTCAGAGCTCCATTTCCAATTGATGTAACATTTAGTAGTTTATTCTATTCTACTTCAGGATATTCTAAAACTTAGCTTAACTTGAACATGTGATGAAGCAGGATTCAGTAAACACTTCAAAGATATATCATCCCAATCTTAAAGTCTGCAACATTACGAAACTCACAGTCTTATGTGTATTTGTTCAGAAATAATCAAATCCAACTATACTATGTTTTATGGATTGATCTAATCAGCAGAGCCGACAAAAGTAAATCTTTGACTTTTACGATGTCGGTTTCTCTCAATGGAGTCGTCAAATCAATCTACACTTCTTTCTAATACTGCACATTTCCAATGTCAAAATCGGCATTAGTTAGTGGGAAATTTAACATTTATTTTCAGTCACTTTGAGTCCATCAGATAATCATAATCACGAGTTTCTCGAGAATCTACCTTGATAGTGCAGTTGTATTCACCGGTTCCATTTCGTACTTTTATTTTCATCAAACAATTCCTCCATCTACTCGAAACATTTTACTGCCACATTTGTCGCTCTTGTATTCATCTTCCTGTTTATTCAGTGTGTCATCTCCTGTCTATCTACACGTGCGTCAACGCTGCATAACTTACCATCGACTGATGTTATACTTACACCAAGGAGAGATAGTTAATCAATGTGTTAAATCAAGCAAATCATGAAATCCATCGAAAAGTGAAACTCACCTATCTTTCTGAACTGTATGCATTAACATCCAGAAGGGACTGAGAATGTTTATTTCCATTAATTGAAAACAACTGATGCATAATTCCATTTCCTGTGTGAGGAGATTACTCCAGTCACAATTCCATGTGATATTTGTATCCTTGTAGAAATGTTGACTACCCCATCAATATACAGATCGTATGTGTGTCAGTGTGTGGATATAACTGTGTGTATAACAAGTAGTTTGTGTGTGAATAGTTTTGAATTCCTATAGTAATGTATACGTTTACTGATATCGTTCCAAGTTATTTGAATGTACCAATAACCAATGTAGTTCAAAGACACTTTAAAGAGACTGAAATGGGATTAAAGTGCATGTAACTGTTTTGTGTCAACAATCAAATACCAAATATTCAATTTCAACAATCAACATGGACACTATCAACTTTGAACAACATCATCATCCTCATCATCACCATCCACGATAGTCCGTTATGATCACCTCTGTTCTGAAATACATAAAAGTAAATAGATGATGTGTGAATGGTGTTAGTTAACAAACAAATCAAATCAATTTAAACTGGAAAAATCAATAAATTGATTAATAATAAATCAATACTTGATGTATTCATGTCTATCAATATATAACTAACTGAGCAACCAACTTGTACTTTGTTCTTTAACCTCAAATGGCACATTGTTAGATGAACACAGTCAATTCGTCACCTTGAATGTTCACCTCACCTCACCTCCACATGGAGTAAGAGGCATTGATTGAACAGCTGTAGATAATACTTACAAAATCAATCATTGCTACTGAAATCTATTCAGTAGTCATTATGATTAGAAATAAATCTCCTTTGCATCAGCATATATTGCCTCCAGTGTAAGTATGTTTGTTTGCGTTGAGGTTTAGATGTGAACATCAACCTTACGAATTAGATGCATTCAACAGATTAGATCTAAAAAAGAAGAAGAAACAGGCGTAACGACGTAACACTCTTTATGCATAAACACAACTGATCACTTTCTGCATGACTAGTTTTGTTACAACTGAAGTCAGTAAACACTCATTCTTAAATCGATCATATGATGCACTATTCATTGTATAGCAAGTGTGTTCAACTGATCTAATCTTCTAGAAGACAAAACAAAAAAGAACTTCGGATTACTTATCGTACAATTATCAGTTTGGTCACACTTGTGTGGATAACTAAAATTGACCATTAAAGGCTGTGACTTTCATTAACATGAACATGACATGAACACATGACTACACGGTAATCAAGGAGAGAAATAAAAATCACTCAACAGCCGAAATCTTTGAAATATAAAGCCGATACTTGTCAAATATCACCACTAAAATCATCGAGTTTATGAACTTGCCTTCAATAATGTGACGTATGATAGGAGCAAACTTGCTATCCACAACATCATTTGAGAGCTTTGGAAGCAGTGCCACTAGAGAATCGCATGCAGCTTCAGCGACAACAACCTTCTCGATAGAATATATAATATTTGTCAAAATTGGCTACGGAAAAAAGAAAATAATCAATAAACTGCCAGAACGGTATTTAACGTTTTTTCTGTAGTAAGAAAACGTAATGGTTGCACATTTTGATAAATCGTCAAAAATGCCATACACCAACAGTCTTTACGCTTGTTTTTAGGATACATTCACAAAGGGGAATAGTTTTACAGAACTAATTTATTTAATCTGTTCGTGAGTAGTGTAAATATTACATTTTTATGATTGTTACGTTCCTCTTATCCTATCCTCCCGTTTAGTATATTTACTCTTAGTATATTGTTTCTTACTATGAACTACAGTTAATTGGTTGTGTACAAGTTGTTCCTATTCACAGTCACTATTTCCTTTGTTCTGTATTAATGTCAATTTCCTAGCTAGTTTCCTATGCAGTCTGTTTTTATGAATATAAAAAGGAATGCTTCAAATATAATAGGATTCTGTCTGGTTGGTCTATTGGCTCTTGTTCTTCATATTCTAGCTTGAGACTTTGTGGGAATAGGGCAGACGCAAAATAACCGGCTAGGCACAAGTGATTGGCATTCGGCCAACCAACCACCGAATTTTGCGCATCATGACAAAATGTTACCCAATATTTCCTACCACTGGTTACGGCACTGACGAGAACCCCATCGTAATTGTCTGCAGCTACCAACAGGATTCAAACGAACAGTCAGTGACTTCATGGACTAATGCATGTTTTGGTTTGGCCGCTAATAACTCTCCTCCACCCTGCTCGCATATCAGCGAATATCGTGTTTTGAGTCAGACGGTGGTTGGACAGATAACATATGTCTCAACCTCAGTCAATGAAGGTTCACAACCTCATTGACTGATATATCACCTTTCCTTAATACCCGTCATCTGACCTCATCATTACTTACTTGGTAATCCCAGTTGAAGTTAACGATGTTTCGAAGACATCGATAGTCATAAACTAATTATCTACGAGTGTCGTCTATTCTTAATGGAACCATCTAATATCCATACAGCATTACTGTTGTGCAGTACATCCTACGCCATAGGTAACGAAAGTTGGCATAAACCAAACGACTTTTTTGAATTCATACTGAGGTATCGTCAGAGAATCACCATTACGGCTTATCAAACTTCCTAAATAAATGAAGTGGTTTACGTGCTCAACTACTTCCTTCCCTATCTTTAACTCATGTGTTGACAAAGACCAGTCTTGAAGCAATCGTTTGCATTTAGGGGGGGGGGGAGAAACGCATTCCGAACATGGTCGCATTAGTGCTTATTACTGTTAAAAGATTCTGCATCTTATCAACGTCTTCCTTAAACTGGACTATGTCATGAGTATATTACAAGTCAATAAGTGGATCTTCCGGTAGAAGATCAATTCCTGAAAAGTCAGACGATGAGAGTGTATTTTCCAACAGTAAATCGACTATGAAATTAAACAAAAGTGTAGACAGTAGGCAGCTTTGACGGATATCACTTGAGTTTGCAAGTTCAGATGACAGTTTCACATAAGCGCTGACACAACTAATAAAGTTTGAGTAAAGAGCCTCAACAAGACTTATATCATTCTGGAGTATGCTTTTCAATGAAAATCACTGCCATATAACATCTCGGTCTGCAGAGTTAAATGTCACTTTCAAATCAAGAGAAACCACCATAATCAGATATCGTAAAGCATTTCTATGTTTTAAAACCTGACGAATGGTGAATATCTGGTCTGCTTTTCTCGTATGTTCAGTGGAATATGAATTTCAAGGATACAGTGTCTTAACAAATTACTCTCTTAACATGTACTGATCTGAAAAATGAAGATAGTACATTTGTTATTAAATGAGATTTAGACGACAGCTACATAAGAAACAGGAGTCTCTGCACTGAATGACAACTTATAGCTGAAGACCACAGATTACTAGTTTGATTGAGTTTTACAACTTTTTCATCATATAGAACATGTACTGTGTACGGAATTCTGGAGCTGTTAGATAATTTTCTCCTGTGTAGAAATTCTAATGTAACAATGTCGTATTCTGCAAGAAGACATACATTGTGAAAGATGCAAGTGAAGTGAGTGGTATTGTTTGAGTTGAATTGTGACTAGCAAGCGAAATCTAAGAGGTACATTTTGTCCTCTTGAGGATTCGTCAGTTGGGTGGTGGTTTATAACTGATAGAATCGTGATAGACAGTTGTTTAAGTGATTTCAAATGTCTGTCTACATCCGTGTTTATAATGACATCGTAGTTCTCATCACACACACACACACACACTCTATTAGCAGCTTTCATTACTCTCTACGTAACACAATATAGACTTTCTTAAATGATTTTCTGGAAGAAATAATGCTAGGGTGGTTGGTAACGTTTTGCAAGAACTAAGAAATTGTGATAATAAATGCCTGGTAATACCAAAACTACGTAATCTCTTTATATGGTATAATGAACGTAACTCCTTCTTTGATGTTTGCAAAATATGCGTAGACCAATAAAGTAAAGAATTAAAAGTTACACCAAGCTAAGTAACATTCAACGTTGTGTCCAGTTCAGAATCTCCAGTTTCACAAATACCATGCGAAGTAAACTCATAAAGATGCTTAGACCTGTTCCATATTTCAGTAATTTGGCATTTGACGATCATAGTTTAACATTCACTGCTGAAGATCCATTCATATCAGAACAATTTTGTTATTTTCGACAACTTAAGAGGAATGACGAACTTTCAGTGTGATTACATTCTTGTCTTTCTTTTGTATTCATTTTGCCCTAATCTCACATCGTTTACTGTTAGTGTACCATGTTACAGTTATGAATTACAGTTAATTGATTGTGTACACGTTACCTGAATTCACTACCACTGTCTGCTTATTTGGCTGATTGTATAGTCTAGTTTACGTTTATATAAAGAAATGCTTGAAATATAATACGATGTGTGTAGTTGATGTATCAGCTTTTGTTCTTCCAATTTCAGCTTGAGACTGAGTGGGTATTGAGCAGACGTGCAGTGACTGACAAGACACTCTCATCGGCGTTTGTCACTGTAATCTTGTGCCCCAACTAATTGGTCACACCTACCGCTATAACAGACACTTTTGACATTATAATAATCTTAACGATGAAGTTAATGACATAGAAATCGTAAGATCATCTGCATAGAAGAGGGCAAATTACACAAGAAAAGAACAGTATGTCATGTAAAGACATTTAATGTACTACTTATTGATCTATTCAAACTCCATATTACAACATGACTTATCCTGACACCATTAAAATGGAATCATCTATTCTGTTGTATTAATGTATGACTTGTTTTAACTACTTCATAGATTCATTTAGATACTTCTGAATGAATCTAATGCAATAGACATCTTCTCTTGGTTCTATTGTATTCTCCATTATTACTTATTCTAACCTAAAGTTTTATCTAATAATAAATCATCTTAGCATGAATCATTCATTAATAACTGTGAGAATACATATCTATTCGATGTATAGATGTGGTATACTTTCATTATAGGAAATCATATCAATTAGCATAGTGAGGAAAGATAGAAAGTAGTGTATTGGCACTAGTCTTCTTTGAATACATCTGTAGTTTATACAAGATTGAATGTCTCAGGCAAGTTGTATATCAGATAGTGTATTCACACGAATGAGTATTTTTATACAGACTGGTTTACATCTAATGCAAATGAAATTGTATGTGAATGAAGAAAACCTCCTTTTCAAGAAACTATGCTAAGTGATCTACATTAAATGGAAGGGATGGTATAGAATAATAGTCAGTTTATTGTTTATATACGTCAGGAGTTGATCAAGACCTCCTGATGTAATTGTGATGTCAAGGGGGAATGCTGTAATGTCACTAGATAGTCGATTACTACGATCACATAGTTGTTTAATGCTTCTTTGTTTTCAATGATGCCAAAATGAAATCATTTTACGATAAATGAAAATAACAGCGTTGAAACTAGTCTTTAAATTAACATTAAGCATCCGTATTCTCGTCAGGAAGATTTGGAAGAAAGAACAAGTCGCAACAGTTTGAAAAGTAGGGTACTTAATCAAGATACCAGAGAAAGTATCAGAATTAAAGAATCATCAATCTATTTTCATGACCAAGAAAAGTCACTAACAGAGCGTTGTTAAACAAAATGAAAGATCCAGTAAATACTAAATTTCGAGATTAAAAGGCTGAATTCCGTAAGGATTGATCGTATGTCACCCGTATTGCAATTCTGCGGTTAAACAGTTGTTGAACAATCATTGAATGGAACTGACCACGCAACATCAGTTTCCTTGATTATGAGAAAACATTTGACAGAGTAGACAGGCAAAAATTATGAAGTCCACTTAGACGCCATAATGTACCTGAGAAGATAATATCACTATGAATTCTTACGATGGAATACACTGCAAAATCATGCATGCCGAAAACTCACAGATTTATTTAAAGTGAAGACTGGTAAAAGACTGGACTATTTACTATCTACCTTTCTTTTTCTGTGGGTGGTTAAATGGATTATTAAAACTGCAGCATCTCAAGGAAAACACAAAATGCAGTGGACAACGTAGATGCAACTAGACAACTTGAACTTTGCAGATAACCTAGTTCTTCTATTCCACACACACACACAACAAATCCAAGTGAAGATGGATTGTGTTACAAAAACCTCTACAGTGATTAGTAGTAGTCATTAACATGCATGAAGGGGAAACCAAGATCCGCAGATATGAAACAATAGAAAGCCAATCAAATTGTACTTTACGGGGAAACTTTGAAAGACGTTGTAAGTCATACACACCTTGGTAGCATCTTTAACAATTAAGTATGATCTAATAAAGATGTGAAGGCATGGATTGGGAAGATAAAAGCAGAATTTCTACAATTGAAAATCATCTTCAACTCAAACCAATTGACAGCCAACATCACAGCCACAATTTTCAATGGAAATATGAAGACACTTATATTGCATTGGACTGAAACTTGTTCGGAAACTATGTAAATATCGTTCATAACAAACAAGCCTTTATAAACAGCGGTGTGAACAAGATACTTCGTATTCGTTGATCAGACAACATCAGCGTCAATCTCCTATGACTGAGAACAATCCAACTTCCTGTTAAGGAGGAAATTAGAAGTAGACTTTATAGGTGTGTAGGACAAACATTGAGGTAAACAATAAACTGCGTTACAAGAAAACCAGTAACGTGGAATCCTTATTGGCTAAAGAAACGTAAAAGACCGAAGAACACACAGCTCTGGGAATTAGAGGTAAACATGAAAGGAATGAAAAGTACTTAAGAAGAACTAGAAAGGAAATTAGAGGACAGGGTTTGTTTTAGAATGCTGGTGGGCTGCCTATACTTTACGAGGGGTAACAGATGCTGATTGGTTGATATAATTGTCCTGGCAACAGACGAAAACGAAATAATTTGACAAGTTTCCTTCATTTTATGATGAAAATGTTACTTGAAAAAGAGTAATCATAGTTATCAGGTACTTTCATGGAAACTGGTACTAAATTTGTTATGTGTATGCTTAGCATTTCAGTTAGACATCACAGGTAACCAGCTCACTAGTTACTAACTTCAAGGTGTTTACGAAGTTCTAGTGAAATGTCTCAACTGATGCCGACTCTAAGACAATTTACCCAATCCCATTATATGCTGAATTTATTGAAGTAAGAATTTCCTTCAGGAAATAATCATACCCTTCAACCCCTTTATTAAAAGCAATGAAAAGAAAATCCACACTACGTACTTCACCCCTCTCATTCCCACTCTACTATTCACTCATAGTGCAAAAGGATCAGTGATATCTTATTAATTTACAATAATAATTTCATCGGTTTCCATCATTTAGTAATGTCTAAAATAGGCATTATTACAAAGAGCAACAGTTTGTCAGTATTCTATCTGATGTTGTCATTCCTTAAAAGACAATAACCGAACATCCAGTTTACTAGTTGATTGTACTGAGAGTAGACCAACAGTCGTTAAGCGAAAATCTTCTTTTAAAGAAGATGTTTGTCTAATAATCATCTCTGGTTATTTCTTAATGGAATTCAATTAAAGTGTGGATATTCCAACCTGTATTTATGGCTATTTACTGAGAGGATCCTGGACAATTGTTCGAAGCAGTAGGTTTCGATATCATGAAAGAAATTCACAACTTCTGTTTGTTTACAGTTTTGTTGTATTCACTATTGTGGACTTCATGTTAAAAGTGACTATTTTGTGACGATACATTCAATATACGATAGAAATTATTTAGTAAATTTCGGACAAATTAAAAACCTACACATAATCAGAACCAGCTTCTATCTTCCTGTTGATTTGTAATGGACTGAAACTAGTTCGCCTCTGTTGTCATATGTGCATCCTGAGAGAATTACCTTCATATAGGAGTAGTACAAGAATATTATTTGTGTTGGATTAAGACTGACAAGCCATACACAAGTGTCACCGTCTGGACACAGCAGCCTAGTGGTGAGGGCGCGAAGTGGATTGAGTTCGAATCCCAGGGTCAACATCAACATTGAAATGCATGTACATCCAGCCGTTGAGTCCGAAATAAGAGAAAAGGCTCGTCTTGTATTCCACTTGCTATTCACAATACAACTTAACTGGAACCTACATAAATTCCCTTTAAGTGGGTTATTTCAATGTTATTAACAGGATGTCAACTTTACCGTATGCATTTACTTCAAAATTGACGATCATATTGAACTGATAGAATGATTCATTAATGTTGTAAATATAAGAAGAACTTGAACGACTTCAAGAAGTTCACAATAACTTTTCATATACAATTCAACTCATAATAATTGTGAACTAATGCTATATTAATGCAGTCTGCTCAGGATGCATTTTCAATAACAGAAACTGATCAATTTCAGTCCATGACAAATCAACAGGAGGATCCAAATACATTCTAATTATATATACATACCCATTTCACAAGTTAAGCTGTCTAGACTAGTGGTGAAAGCTGTAGTGTTTGTCACGAAACATACTGAGTTTGAGTCCTAATGTGAACATCAACACTTGGATGCAGCTGACGAGTGTCAATCAGGATTAAATGTGTGTTCTGACTTCAGCTTGTCAGTCACAACCTAACTCAAATAATACCTATGATTTTTATGTTTGTAACTCTTGTGTCGTAATGGTTATTCATTTACATTTTCATAGATTTAAAAATTAGCATTATTAAACAAAGTACGTACTACTTAAATCCTACTTATATATGATAAAAATGATAATGACGTATTTTACACTGAATTGAGATGATTTCGTGAAGATACGTAATACGTTTTATCATTCGAATTTATTACAGTTTATTGCTGGTAGGGTAGCACTGAAAACCATGGAGGATTGGACAGCTGTTTCGTCTTGATATAAGACTCCTCAGCAGTGTGTACCCCTCGACGAAACCTAAATAAGACAAAACACGCGTCCTGGATTCCGCCTGCCAGTCATAATTCAACTTAAGTTAGACTTGTGATTAATAGCTATATTGAGACACTCCGCTCAGGATGCACACATTAATTCCTGATGAGCAAATAACACAAACCATTCAATATGATGGAACTAGTAGTTGAGGTAATTCCTCGAGCATTAGCAAGAAGAAGTCATCAGCATTGCAATTGAACCAAAACCATGTGTATAAGGTTGCTCCACTCACTTATATTAGCGTATGATGCAGCACAAAAATGTCGCAGATTAATGAAATTTAGTGATATCAATTGTCAAATGCCAGTCAGCCCAAGGGTGTTAACAATTGTGTTTCCGATTACATCCAGGTCTCCATTGCTTATGCTAAGATCTCAAGTATCCACTGCTATGAAATTCTGTGCTAAGTCAAAACTGTTATCTTCAATTTCCGATTCTTGATTTTTAATCAAAATCTAAATTAGCCTATTTCATGACATCAAATTCAGCACACCGTTACAACAGTCTTCTTTATCTATTTTATTTTTATTTTGTCGTTGAACTACTTAAGAACATTAAGTAGCTTGTGAATTCATGAAACATTTTTAGAAAGTGTTTGCTATTGAGATTTAGACTACAATCTCAAGAGGTATCACTTTACCCATTTGATTACACTCCTATTTTAATTTACTGACTTCTTTTTTCTATGTACAACAGTAATTTCTCCTCTGCTTGGTTTATAACCTTTACTGTTTGCTATATCTTAGTATGAAGATACTGTTGACATATTCATTCGTCAGTTCTACTTCAATGTAACTCTTATCTACTGATTGTTTTCAGGAAAAACTTTAGATCAGAATATGATTTTCTTGAATTAATCGATGTCATGAAACTTCACAACAACCTGTAGGCCCTAAAATTGATCAACTGTAAATGAGTCGTGGATACACACTGTCAGTGAGATGTTCTATAACAGAATCAAATAACTGTCATAGAACTTGATGCATTATTTAGAGAATTCATGAAATTCAAAGTATTACATTATGAATCTACTATAAATAGATACCCACTGATAATCAGTGTAGTTGTTTCTAATATTGAACTCCTATACAAGACGTTAGACGATGAAAACAATGTCAAACACTAATTGATCTTCATTAACTATTTCTTCGAACTGAAAGCATCTTGTTATGTCAAGTAGAAATTTGCAAAATCTTCACAACATTCAATCAAAAGTTACTTTTGATGAAGATGTCAAAATAGTTAAACAAATAGACGGTGGCAATAAATGAAGAAAGTAGAGATTTCAACTGATGTTGAACGAATTATTTTGGTGTATCTTGGTGAAGATTACAGATGTCTAGGAGAACAGATTAAATGCAGTTAAACTAAGTAACGATGGAGTCAGGTGTTAAAAGTTTACAAGTTATGGGTTATAGCTTCATAAGATCAACTAGTATTATTCATTTGGCAGGAATATTGGCTCTGGTTGTTTACCTAAATATTACATTGAATTCTATATCATAGGAGCAAATACACGATCTAAATGAATATTGAAATGATTGTATTTTAGATGTTTAACCCCCACCTCAAAAAACTTCATAGAATTAACATCTCATGATACGCCTATGAAGTGAGAAGCAACCCACGAATAAACCACAGAGATGTGAAAAGAGAAGTAACTGATTTCTTAGGAGTGTACACTTTGTGATTACAGTAAACTATCATAACGATCAAAAGTGATTCATAAACTATTCTCTCTAAATAACTGATCGACTAATGTAAGGAGGTAAGTACCATTTTACGCCTTCCTACATCAACTTGAATAATTCTCGAATATACATGTAAATGAGCTGCAGAAATGTCATTATGGTTATCCAGTCGTATGCACAGTATGAACCTAATTTTACTTAAGTCATTATAAATGAACTGATATTGAACTGTTGTGGATAAAAGGTGAGCAATGCCTTTGTAGTTGCATATTGTAATCGATTGTGTACATACACTGTCCTGGATTATGTTCACAGGAAAGGGAATCGACAATCTGAAGATTGACTTATTGTCATGTAAATTTGAGTAACAAAATAAATCGATATGACAATGATGATTGGATGTATATTTTTACAGTTGGTAACAACACGTTGAACTGTGTAATCACTCAATCAATCAATCAATAATTGGAATATGCTTGAATGTTGGAGTAACTAGATAATGTCGGAATTCATTTAGTCAATTATTAGTTACCGTGATGCAGCTGGCAGTAATCCATCTCCTTGGTTTATATTGTTGGAATTCGCCCATATGTATATGGTTTCAGATGTTAGTCATTGTTCGATCAGAATAAAAATCTTTTTGAAAAATTTCAGCTCCGTTGAAGTTGATGTTGTACCCTGATTTTATTGAATGTAATGCTATTGATGAAATATTTTCAAGTTTTGTTAGATCTTCAGAGGAATTAGGAATTTGCTTTAAAGAAAGTATGTATTCCTTCATCCTTACATTCAACTGTCGTAATGCATTTCCTACATGTGTAGCATAACATTTCTTTGCATTTCATCTTATAGGCACAGTTTATTTGCTATTCCTTCGATACTCTATTCTTGATATTTACAAGTAGAAGGTCTGTTGGATTGTTTATCCGGTAGAAGATACGTATACAATATCGATTTAAAAATCGTTTTATCTTTTAGTATGTTCCATTTTTGTTAGGCACAACTACAATGTCAATCGATTCTTTTGGTTTAACCATCAGTTTACGTTTTCCATTACGTTTTTCTATAAGTATCTGTTTGACAAGATTCTTACGGTAGATGTTCATCATTAATGAGAACATTACTACGTTTAATTCATTTTCTTGATGTTTCGTATCTGTGACTGATTGTGGATTCTGTTTGACAGGTTTCCAACAACAATCACGTTCATTGATTTGACATACACTGACTTATAGTCTAGGCATCATCCAGAATACGTTGGTTTCCAAAAACTTAATGTTATCCCTAAGACAATTAACTTATCAACATTCGACTCAACAGTTGACAGAGGATAATTTGAGTTTCCTTGTGAAATGTTGTTGTTGAGAATACTGTTGACTATTTCAAAAAGGTTAATCTCATCCATCTAATTTTGTAATAATAAAAGGTATCATCCTTTACCTTCTGAAACAAATCGCCACAGTCAATCCAGTTCTATATGAAAGAAAAACAACTTAAAACAGTCATATTAGGTATCTAATCATCGATTACCCCACTCCCCACCACCATCGTCTATTACATTTACATTTTCTTGAAACTTCTACATACTTCTGGTATGGTAAATAATAGAAACCCTGACATTCATCGAAATCTGCTTACTGGTTTTTTTTAAGAGAATCTTGATTGATCATTTAGAAGTGACTTGTACTAGGTTCTTATTATTCAATCATAAATTGATCTTGATAGATTAGTCAATTCTTGTATACGACAGGTGAACTAATTCTATTTGATGATAGTAAGTCAGTAACTAACGAATTCAATCTAATTGTCATCAATGCAAAGTCTACTAATTTATACAACAGAATAAGTTAACTATAAAGATCATCTTGAATTAATGGCATTTCATAAATTGGAATCTTTCTCTCATCAAAACCATGTATCAGTGGTAGTAGTAGTAGTAGTAGTAGTATTAGTAGTAGTGGTAATAATAATAATAATAATAATAATAATAATAATAATAATAATAGGGGTAGTAGTAATAGTAATCGTAGTTGCATACTACTTATAACTTACTTATTTCATCTGAACTTGTTTGTGATTGCAAAACAACTGAATAGAAGAAATCATCAATTCCTACTTCATTGATTATGCAATTTTGAGTGGAGAAGAATGTATTGATTATGAAGAATAGACAAACTTCTAAGAGAAAAAAGGTAGAAAATTACTGTAACAAAGTAATAAAGAGACACATTGAATGATTGTTCTAGATATTGACCATAATAAGCATGTTAATGCATTGGTTATCTACCTTGTTGCTAAGGTTATTCAAGTGTATTAAATCGTGAATATTTCAATTGTGGTCCCAGTAACAAATCGGTTATCTAAACATATTGGTAATTGAATACTCAAAAAAGAAAGTGCAAAAAGAACTATTTGGCTTTAGACATCTGGTATGTTACTAAGTTATTAGAATACAATTGTAACACATTAGAAACCTAACTCTACTAACTTATAGTTTCAATGGTTAATGTGTCTTTGTTTCACATTCATACCATTTTATAGGTCGGTTCATATTATCATCATCCACTGGTAATACCTACGTGGATAGACAGAATAACAAACCTCGCCATCAGTACAGCAAGTCGAGTAGAGTCACATTACAATATATCAAGTATATCTACAAAGCTTGTTTAACATAAATGGACAAAAGTGACTAGACGTTCCATCTTAACTTCTGTAAGAAAAAGGTCTACTTTACCTGTTACTTGACGATTACTAGCAAATACTATTAGTACCAAGAGACTTACCTTGAAACTCACGGATGATATCTCGATTATATCCGTTGTTCAGTTTATGAATGCATCAAAAACTACAGAACCGTTACAAGTACCACTTCTTTCTGATTCTATGTTTCTAGTTAAAAATGCTCAAATTGCATATTTCTGAATGTAAGAGTACACTAGTTTTGACCATCAGATTGACATTCTTTCAAGCTTACAACATTTCATAGTCTGTTTGACTGATTCTGTTATTAGACTTCAGTACTTATTAAGTCATCGGCTCAATTCGTTTTTTATTCCTTACTTCGTCAGTTTCTTAGTTACTCTCCTCTTCATACTGTCGTCAGTACACATGGTATCTATAGCCCAGATACAAATAACTAAATATTGAACATTACACTTATTTCAAGTTAATGTATGTTCTGATTGAATATCAATTAATTGGCAACATGCCAAAAAACCAATATGTTGAAGAAAAAAAAACACCATAGAAACTAATATATGAATGATTTTTACTTTTGTATAATTAAAATGTATCTAATGGAAAAAAAGAAACAACACCACTACCACCACCACTAACAACAACAGGGATTAGAGATACTTTCGTACTGAATATCCGTTCTGTTACTGAGTCTAGAACAAATAAAATGGAATTAACTTGAATTAAACACTTAGACATACTCAATTCAATATTGTAAATAATCCAATTCAGTAGAATATAACCAAGTTGAATATTGAGTGAAGTGAAGAGAGTAGTTAGTGATAGATGAAGTGACGTAACATGATTACATTGACTTTCATCACTTATCCTTTATCATATCACTTTTCTTTATTTTGATTACATAACGATGAAATATATTTCATCACGATTAGTTGTATAGTCACTTCATCTTAATCTTCTAATTTGATACACTCAACTGTTATTGTATCAATTCACCAGCATGATGTGTATAACGTGTTACGCTTATTTCACTATGATTATCATATTTCACTTGTATTGACGGCAGCTTTTCTTTTCTTTTGTTGAAGCTGTCGGATGTACAAACTAATATTCCTGTGTATAGAAAGACATGCTTGAAATATTGACTTTGACTTAAGATGGTTAGTTTAGGAAATTTTTGTGTCCATCCCACTCCATGTTAGGATTAGTAGTGATGAGGCAGATTAATGAGTGTAAGATAATCGGTCTTGTTTTTATCGATTGCTCTATTGGTTGACACAAAGTCTCATGTATATTGAATCGAAGATCAGAACTGAACAGGTAGACACTAATAAGAACTTATGGATGTGTGAATAAATAACTTGTAGATATTTGAAAATCTTCAGAATTGTATACCTTCGATGTTATGTATGATGTAAGTAGTCGATATCAGATCGATTTCTTGAATAATAATGAACTTCATAAATCATAATGTTTTACCTTTAACTTCATGATGTCAACTTATTGTTGCTTACTATTGAGCAAGTGGATCTACAGCATCACCGACTATTTGTTTGAAGTGTGTTGATGGATGCAGACTACCTAGTCGTAATCCACTCAAATGTTGTAACCAGTGGTTGGAAACTTGATGTGACATGGCGCAAAATTGGTCATAATGACACAAGTACATTCACTCTTTGTTCTACCTTAAAACGTGAACTTAAAATGTTGTTATTTTTTTTCAAAAAACTAACTCTTTGTCAGTATTATGTTCTATATACCCAGATCGTTCAATTTCTATTATGACGTAACTTTTGTTTCAACTTATTTCATGTTCATTGTGTCGCGTTAATGAAGTTTGAAATCATGAACTGTCGCATACATGTACTCAGCTTTATATTCAACATGCATATGCACACCGTTAAGGTGTAAATGATCATTGGATAATTTCATGAACTGATTGTTCTTCACTTAAATATCTAGAGGTACGTTGATGATGTAACATTTCTAGTGAAGTATCAACATAAAATTAAGTAGATATCAGGTATTTCCTACTTAACAATGTTCCATTAGGTTATAATAATCAGTGATAAAACTTACTTCTAAGATGAAATTACTTTACTTCATACAAACATACAGTGAGAGATGACAGAAGAGTGTAGAACATATTTGAATGGATTAGGGTTACAGTAGTTAAGTAAGTCTTATAAGACACTATGATGTAATGAACAACACTTTTCACGTATCGTAAGATACTACAGTGACAGGTTACATTTATTATCCTACTTGGGATAGGAAAGAGGAATTTCATGTCACACATCGAACTGTTAAGTTCCAGAATAATGAAGTTAGCTGAAGTTTAATGATGAAATTCTCATTTCAGTTACTATAGAGATAAATGGTATAGGTAATAGATGTACATATTGTCTGCTTGTTATTCTAAATGATCTATCTATTTAGCAAACTAGCTAGTCACAGTGACTTGGTTCATGTCAAAGTTGATTTCAAAGACAGTATCTTCTGCAGTTGACTTGTATTGGTCATTTTATAACATGAATTAATGTAAGTTATAAATCCAAGTTAGTGAATGGATGAATTTACTTCGTAAGATTCGAATACTTCATTAGTATACATGAGGCTGAAGGATGTTTACAAACGAGCTACACTGATACGTATAATTGAATACGTTAACAAATGTAACATCAGACAAAGTATCGCTATTATAGATTGTGATGAAGATAAGGAAATATGCGAAATCACATTGGTACTCATTATACACCAAACATAGGGAAATCAACTGCTCACGAACATATAGCCAGTTCTATGTTCATTCAATTATGAAACATCACCTTTCCATCTTCTCAATCATTAATCCATCATAGCTAAAATAAAACGAATGTACCACAACCTAAGATTTCTGTCGTCTAGTCTTTCCTTATCCGACAATAAATTAAAAGATAAACTCCTGAATCTGACCACATTTAAGTGCCTATGTAACGCCACGTTATATCGGTCGCTGGATTCAAGAAGATCATCCAGCATGATTGTGAATAGGTGAGAGTGAATTAATAAAATGTACATTTACTGGACATTTTCTAAGCACAGGCCTTCTGATCAAAATACATTCATTGTTTAAAGTCATTTATAAAGTCAATGGTAGTCCTTCATTTGTTCCAATTACGGAATCAATGGACAACATACCTGATGAAGGCAGAAAAATTATGTATCCAAATGAAACTTGCGTAACCCTTACGTTTACCACGGTTTTAAGATGAAGACAATTATTACGTCACCCCACTCACCACACCTTTCGAATTTATCTTCTACCCTGAACTGACTTATTATGATTTTTGACCACATTTCATCGAGGACTCATAAGAATGGAATTTCATCTTCATGCATTACACAACTATTCTTTACACTTAGTAGTCATTTCATTTAACTAACATGATATTGATTGAATGCATGTCTATATTTCTATATTTCAAACCTTGGATAACTGATTCCAAAAATGGTTTATTTTAATTTGATATCACAAATTGGTCTAAATTAGACAATGAAGTAGAACTGAACAGCTGTTTCGTTCTAGTATAGTACTCTTCATCAGTAAGCTTCTATGACCCACTCCACGATCAAACCAAAGACCTTTAGAATCCTCTTCAAACTCTGAGCCGGCTTCTAACAGTTGATATTCCTCACTCAATCAATTCTTTATATATTTACGCGACCTCATTTACTGCCATCGGCAGGTAGATGCCTCACATCTTACATGGCTGGACTCTATTGGTTATATTTGTTGACTAGAACTCTAAAAATAACTTCGAGAATTTAGTTACTCGAAAGCTGATATTGGCTGTAATCTCTTTCATTAGAAAAGTTTTAACCTATGAGGAAGATTTTGAAGACATTCATTATAAGTTTTTGATTTTGTTGTACTATTCGCATCAACCTACAAGACAGTATCATGTGTTGTTATTCATCACAATGTAGAGACCATAAAGAACTTATGTTTAATTGACTTATTGTGTTTTTTGTTCGCCCTGATATCTGAATGGTTGTTCTATGTAATTTTGTTGTCACTATGCGTATCTTGCGTAAAAAGTTGTTTTTAAATATTTGTACCCTTCTGAGGATGTTTGAAGTAGTTCTCCACGTTTTATCACCATACAGCGGAACTGTCTTAACGTTCAAATTAAAGAGTCTGACTTTGAGGTTGGTTGACAGTTGTTTGAAGTTCGATATTTCATCCAAATTTAGGAATTCTGCTCTTGCTTTGCCAATCCTTGCCTTTACATCTGCATCGGATCCTCCTTTTTAATCGTTGATGCATCCTACTTGTCTATTTAATTCCGTACATCTTCTCAGATGTGGAGGTCTTCGTGATTCAGTCAACCACTAGAAGGAAGAGGAAAGGTGAAAGTAGGCATCATTGTATGACTCCGGTCCTATCTGGGAATACATCTGTCAGCTGTCCTCTATGCACGATTTTGCACTGTAGTCCAACGTAAACATTCTGGATGATGTTGACGAGTTTCTCTGGTATGCTGTAGTGTCGAAGAAGTTTCCATTGTGTTCTTCTGTTTACACTGTCATATGCCTTCTTACGACCAATAAAGTTGATGCACAATGACGAGTTCCACTACACTGACTGTTCAACGATGATCTGTAGTGTTGATATTTGGTCTGTGCACAAACAATCCTTAAGGAAACCAGCCTGTTAGTCTTAAAGTTAAGCATCCACAGATTCTTTTATTTTGTTAAGAAACACCCTGCTGAAGACTTTCCTTGATACTGACAACAGTGTGATCCCTCTGTAGTCTTCACATTCACCCAAATCTCTTTCCTTTGGTATCTTGATAGTGTTCCTCTTTCCAGTCTGCCGGCTCTTGTTTTTCCTCCCAGGTCCTTTTGAATAAAACATGGAGCATCCTTGTCGTTAAATCAATGTCTCACTTGAGTGCTTCAGCGGGTATATTGTCAGATCCTACTGATCTTTCACTTTCGATGTGTCTGATGAGCATACTGATTTTTTCCATCGTTTTTGAAGTGATATCTATTGGGAAATCTGCAGGTGCTTCTTTGATGTCTAGTGAGTTCAGTAGAGCAGGCCTATTCAAGAAATCCTCAAAGTGTTCTACTCATCTGTTCCTTTGTTCTTGAATCTCGGTGATTGGTTTACCTTCTTTGTTTTTGACTGGTCACTCTTGTTTACTATATTTCCCTGCTGGTTTCTTCGTTTTGTCATATAGCTGTTGCATACTTCCTTTTCTTGGAGCTATTTCCGGTGTCGTTGAAAGGCGTTAAATGTACTTCCGTTTGTCGACTCTAATGCTCTTCTTTACTTGTTTATTTGCTTCTGTGTATTCAGTTAGAGCATTGATTTTCTCTGGTCTTGTTCAGCTGTTGTTGATTTCCGTCTTTTTGTTCCTCCTTTGTTGAATTTCGTTCAGGGTCTCAGTGGAAATCCATTCGTTATGATGGTGATTCTTGCGGCTAAGAATCTGTTGACATGTTGAAGTTAGTGCATCTTTGATTCTTTTTCAGTCGTCCTCCATAGTAGTTTTCTCTTCTTCCAGTAGATCTTGCAAGGCTTAAAAACCAACTGTTGAAAGCTATTTTGAATTCCTTGAGTTTGTAAGTATCAAGAAGACAAGCTGTATTGAACCATTGTAATGCTGTTACTCCAGTTATCTAGCATTTCTTTAGCTTCAGTTTCATTTTGGCAACCACCAGGTGGTGATCTGAAGCTATGTCAGCTCCTCTCCTGGTTCTCATATCTTCCATTGATCTTCTGAATTTTTATTGATGTATGTATGATCGATTTGATTCTGTGTAGTACGATCCGGTGAGAATAATGTAGTCTTGTGCATGCGTTCGTGGGGAAATATTGTACAACCTATGACCATTTTGTTGAAAGCACATAGATTTGTACATCTTTTACCATTCTCATTTCTTTCTCCCAGTCCCCGTCCTCTTGTGATGTCTACATATCCAGTGTTGTCTATTTCGACTTTGGCCTTTAGGTCCCTCATCAGAATTGTCAGATCCTTTCCTGGGAACTTCGCGATAATTGATTGCCGCCTATCATAAAACTGACATTTGTCCTCGTCATTAGTGTCGTCGGTAAGTGTATAATATTAGATAATATTTATTGTAATCTCCGTCTTCACTGTTCCGAAAGATGTTTTGATGATCTTGGATCCATGTAGTTCCCATCATACAGGTGTATTACATGCTTCTGTGGACAGCATCAGAACAACTCCTTGGGTATTCGAAGCATTTTCTTTCACGTGACCGGAGTATAGTAGCATTTCTGCCATAACCAATGTATCCTGTCACGCTTGAGTCCAACGAGTTTCACTGATATCGAGTACTGTCAAATTATATTTCTTCATCTTTGAAGCTATTTGATTGGTTTTCCAGCTCTCCCACATTGTCCGAACATTCCATGTATCTATAAACAATTTTGCTCTGGTTGTTAGACGGGGCATCGGTCTAATGACTTCTGAAGAATCTCTACTTTCATTATGTCATAATCATTTCTTCCACACCCAGGACAGAGTTTAAATGGTTCAGTTGGTTTAATTTGGCTAGCGTTTTTTTAACAAACTTGTGTCTTCCAGGAGATAAATGCTAACCCCATGCCAAATCCTTCTCCATTACCGGGGTTTAGGACCGGCATTAATCCCGGAAGAGCTACAAGAGGAGTCGATAATTAATAGTAAGTAGTATAATTCTATCATGAATATAATTGTTTATTCATGCAAGTTGAAATGAATAGTGACAGATTGAATTAGTCTCTTTAGTAAAATGTCTATCTAACCATCAAAGTTCAATATGTTAGATCTTTCACTTTCTGAAATAGAACATTTACGGCTACTTCAGTCCTATATGTAATAATCAAAGTAAGTTGGTAATAGTACTTATCTATTTATGCTTTATACTTTCTTCTACTGTCATATTTGAGTTGGCTTATCGAACTTTCATATACTTCAGGAATTTTATCAATACAACGAAACAATATTTCCGAACTTCTCAACATACCATGGTATACACCATGAGAATAATTCTGTCATTGTATGTCGTCATTCTTAGTTAATGCAACCTACTGAAACTTGAATGTATCATAAAGAAGAACATCGTAAAGTCCAATTTGAAGCGAAAAATGTTCTATATTTTCTCATACATTTTTAATCCTACTGACGTTTCGAAGTATAACCGTCTTAATCTTCTTTGCGAATCTCCAAGTTCACTTGTCTTCTACAATCATATTTCAGTAAGGTAGAATAACAATTTTTCTTTAAATAACCGAAGAACTTGTCTTCACTATGCAGTTTGAGTTCAAACCCACGGAATTTTTAATGTCAATAGCGTGGCTTCAACTTGTAACTTCTGTAATTTAGTGTTATCGTTCAAGAATTTCTTTGTTAGGGAAAGCGGCATACTTAAATAACTGTATACAGTTTCCCAAAAGATTAATTCGAGATATACTCTGTTCTGAAGATTGGCCTCAACTTGAAGTTAAAATGTACATTTTTGACAAGTTTTTAAGTTTTTCGTAGGAAGACTTCATTCTACATGACCTATAGAGTTCAGGATTATTACGTGGGAACCTGAGTTATGACTATGATCAACAAATCACAATGAAGAATTGGGAAATGAAAAGAGATGGTCTATATTTCTAGATGTCATTACTGCTAGCGTAGAAAATCTATGAAAACAGATTCATTTTCTTCAAAGCTTGAAGCCAACTTTAAGGCAGATGATGTCTTTATTGGTGTATTGGGTTTCAAGTCATCCAGTTCAGTTGGTTTAATGGACGTTAATAAAATGACTACCGTGAAGTGGTATGTACTATGTACTGATACATCGATTGGACTGAAATTGTTGTTTGTTGAAATGCTTGAAAGTTTGATAAAAAAAATCTCAAGTATAACAGAAGAGGACAAGTATAAAGTAGTAATGGGTAAGTACCATTAATTGAACTTACAGATTTTCAGTATATTGGATAGAATTTACCTGTAAAATTCACGTTTAGAAGGTAGAAGATCAAACAAATGAATAGTAATACCAATAAAAATAGACTAGTTCTACCAGAAATGATAATGTTTACATATAATTGAAGTGCATACAAATGTCGTTTGGGTTACGGACATCATGTTGTAGTATACAAGAAACACATTGTGGATTCATTGACTGGTGTTTATACCAATAACTCCCAGCCATTCTAGGAACTTCCAAGTAAGTACTTGTGTCTATATGATGATCCTAAAAGTTGATAAGTATTTCATCGTATAGATAAATTTCTTTATTTAATTCAATTTAAGAACTAAAACATCAATACAAAACTACTGACTATATGAAATCTCTTAATATTCCCTGTGTATTATAATGGACATTTCACCCCACTTCCCTAACCTCAATAGAAAATTCTTTTATAAGTAGTATATTCTTATTGGCTTATAGTAGTGAATGAATTGAAATGGTGATTAGCTTATTTGTTAACTCATTGTGAATAGTCTATATACATGATGTTTGGTTGTATTCCAGTTGAATTGTTCTTGTTCATCACTCTAATCTTATATTTGTATTCATTTTGATTGTTATTTGAACCCTCCATAATCTACATCATCTAGACATGTACAACAAACAAACAAACTGGAAATCTGTCAAATGAATGAATAAATGAAAATCTCTAAATGATTTAACCAATCAAAATCAATACTGTCCTGCCTGACGATTTAAGAATTCAGAACTGACTGCAGGAAGTGTCTTTCAGATGACTATTACATTTATTCTGAGTACATTCTGAGTAAATCGATTATCATTCTATTATTGTCATATGTCACTTGCACTAACCTTCAATTAAATCCACTAATTGTTATCATATAACTTTTCATTTAGTAACAGTAATTACGTAACAGTTCCATCAGCTCATAGTGATTATTATCCTTCTACTGTATAAACATTATTCTTGTTATTGGTCAGCTGTGTAATCAAGTTTTGTGCGTATATAAGCAAATAAGTGAAATATAGTTTGATAGGTTAATTGTTGACTGACTTATCTTATATTCTTCTATTCATCATAAGGGTATGTGTCCTTGGAATTTTGGAACAGACGTGGTGACATTGAACCAACAGTCTTGATGTCTTGATTTTCGGCATTGATTACAATTATGGTTACTGTTTCAGTAGATCATGATTGACTGTACTTTACATCATAAAACAAATATGTTTATCATATTCACCACAATTAATAGTAAGTAATCATGTAGTAGATATAACTGAATTATTCAGGGTGATGTAGGCAATCAACATTACAACATATTGGAGGGACATAATGTATCCATGATATTCAGTATTGATTTTGGAAATCTGAACATAGAAATGAATCAATCATCAACATGAATTACATTTAGCATGTTTTATCTATTCCGAAGAACATTCCATCTACTCGAAGAGAGTGTTTCTATGATTAGTGTTATTGATTAAACTTTTGATAGAATTTCGTCGTTTATAAAATCATTTAGCAACATACACTTGATTTGTCTGCTGACTAGACGCAAGATTCGAATCTTATCTGCTTTAGATAAAACCGGGTTTAACTTACACTGCGACTTCAATACAGAGAAAATGCGTGGAACACAAGATGAACGTTTTATTCCAAAGTTGCTTTTTTGTACAGATAATTGAGGGTATTTACAGAATTCCAAATGACTCTGGGTTTCTTGAGAGTTCGAGAGCGCTGATAAATATAGTAGCGGTATAATCAAATATTCAATCAGAATAGTTACACGTGATTTTGTATTTTCCAGATGTATCTGCATAGGTTCTACTCAATGCCAATTCGATCAAACGTCTCCTGAGGTTTCTGGACCTCCATAGACTTTTCTGAGGGATATTTCAGGACTCTCTAGGAGTATTCATCGAAACAATCTGTTGATTGCTTGTAATCGTGGTTTAAGCTAATGATTATACATTGGTTTACGTTAAAGAAACAGTTTATTTATGTCAGAAGTCTTATTAACTATGATGGATTAGTGCATGACGAGTTTTCGGCTTAGATTCAGAAAGCTCATGTGACGTTTGCTAACTTACGCCACTTGTAGTATAGACGTGATATCCATCTCTCAATAAAAACAGCTTTACTACCAAGAAGCTTGTTCAACATTCACTTATGCGTGCGAAACATAAACTAGAAAAATCAATAGGCTGGAGCTCGTTAATCACGGAGGTCTTAAAAATCTCTCTCTCACATCATAGAATGATTGTGACAATGATTGTGATGTCAAATATAAAGTGCTCAGGATATATGAGAGACCAGTCTTTAAGTTTGTGAACTTTCATCGGCTGAGGTGGTTTGAACATGTTTGATGCTTGCCAAAGTACAACTTGACTAGTCGTTGACTAGAATAGAAGTAGGATTGAGAAGAGCTAGGAGATGTCAAGTCAAAACATGGCATCAGTCAAAGAAGTCAATAATTGTTGATATAGACCATATTAGCAGATGAAGACTATGCGATTGATGCCAACATGACAATTGCAATCAGTGCCTAGAGACATTGAATGAGCTGATTCAGAATCAATCATAATGACGCAAATGTATTCACTTATCTCTTTATCTTTCAAATCATACGTTCCATTATTCTTTCACATACACATTTAATGTATTCACACCTATTGCATTGTCTATCATGGTAGTGCTATTCCCACAGAATTGATCACATCATGTTAAGTTGGCCTTAACGCTTATTTGTATCGTTCACGACTCACTGACTGACTGACTGACTTAATTCCAGTTTTCTTGGATGGAAATTGCAATTAAAATCACTTATTAACAATTAAAAATTAAAGAAATCAATTCAATTCTAAAGTGTCTTCAGGAAAACTTATTTAAGCTTCTTTATGAGGACAAACTTTACTGAAACTATCAAAGTTAGGTACAGTTCAATTACATAATTTTTACAGAAAATACATTTAAAGTGAAGGTGTGTGTGTGTGTGCATACGTCATCATTTAACCTTACGGTATTGGCAATAACGAATCAAAAGAACAAATAATACTTGAAGTTATACAAAGAGTCATTATAGAATGTCTCCTATTTTCTCATTTATTACAAACTAAAAGTATCAGTGTGTAACATAAATAGTGTTGGCATTACATTCACCATCTCAGAATTTGTATTTGTGTGTGTGTGTGTGTTTATGTAGATGCATAGGAATGAGAAATGAAAGGATTGAAATTCTCTTGACGACATTTTATGTTAGAGAGACATTCGAATGAATAGTTGTTAAGGTTAATAATCTTATTTGCTCAATTAATAGTTACTATAGTGCAACTAATTGTACTTCACTTCACTTCCCCCTGACCTGTTCAAACTAATCAGAATTGTCTATATATTGAATTCTTTCTTTGTTATTCAGTCTCGGCTGTTGTCATATAAAAACCGTAAGATGCAAAGTTGAAGTGGTCATGTTTTCATTGGAGACTGATCTAAACCGAGAACTACCAAAAAAAAAAACAGAGAGCGCTGGATATTTATATCTCTCCCCTTAATATGAGAGTCTCGTTAGAGATTAGATAAATGCATAATACCATCAACAATCAAAGCTTGAATGCATAACCATCAGGATCACTAGGCCGGTTGAAACTCGACAATAGTAGTTAATTACTTCAAAATTCTTCCAAAAATCTAATGACCACACGGGACTGGTGATATGACAAGTCGTTATTCAGATAGCTATCATCAACAGTGTTGCTTATTCTTCTTGATATACCACCATACAATGAAAATATGTTTCCTGCCAGTAGATGCTTGATGACCGAATGTTGACGACGACTGAGCCTATGTTACGAGACCTGAAGTTCATGTACACAGGATATATATTTAGCCAAACCTGAAGTATCTATGATCCAATAATAACAGTTCCTTGAATTTAATTAATTTAGTTAATGTAAGATAATAACCGACGTTAACAAAGAAAAGTTTCTAACCTAAGTTGTTGAAGTTCACGAATAACATTTGGATTAGCCAGAGAAGTTATAAATTCAATGTTAAGTGATTACATAATGAAGGAATGAAAAACAAACTGATGATTATTGTCCATGTTATGACGTAACAAATTGAAAGAGAGTTTCATTTGGAAAGAAATCCCAACTAGGGTTTTTGCTTAGGAACTGCAATAATGTTAACTGATCTGTGAAGGATTAATTGTTTTCTGCCTAACAATCAACTTGAAATATTTCAGATTTTCTTCTTGATATTCTGTGTTGTTAAGGTGAATGATGAACTTTCCATTGAATGGTTTCATTCATTTTGACTGAAGACTTATAGAAGCATGTTCTGTGAATTTGAAAATCTCCCGAACTTCTATGTGGATGACAACCTAATAACTTGATGGTATACTGTAACATTATAGATTGAAAATATAAACTGATTGTAATTATGTCTATTATTGTTATTGTTGCTAACTGACGAATTTTGATTATCGTTCACTCCATTTTACAAACTCATACCCATTCAGTTTCATTTTAAACAGAATTCAGCCAGTCACTATCCAACTTAAATAGAATTCAGCGTTTGTCTACAAACACTTGATCTAATCGTATTTTGCTACCACCCCATCTCCTATGTCACCCATACATACAGAGATATCTATATACACATATTTGATTAAGAGTAAACATGTTTATCTCAATTGTCGTTAACGTTTCACAAATTACATGATGATGATGATGATGATTTCAACATTAACATTCGTATTTTATAACTAACCGGAAGAGGAGAAAAAACTTCATATCCAATTAGCCTTGATATCTAAATGATGTTGTGTATCTGCCTCAGAACTGGTTATTCTTGTGACTAATAATTTCCAACTAATAAATGTAGAACCTGATGAGCATTTATCGAAAAGAAGAACATTCTTCGTTCAAACGTCGTTGTTTTATTCCTTAAAAGTTAGAAAAATCAATGTAGGTTATCCTACATAGTTTTCAATGTTTATCAATTGTGTTAAGTTTGGCGCTTTATAATCATAAAAGCATTTAAAGTTGGATTGTGAATGGTAAGTAGAATCTAGGACTCGCATTTTGTCCTATTTGGAACTCGTCGACTGGATGTGAATAATTGCTAAATCGAGGCAATCTACTCAGTATGCACATATAGCAGCAGAGACTGAACAGCTTCAGTCTATAACAAGGCGTTTATTTATCCAGTGGGTGTTACATTTCAATTTCATTTTATTCATCTTCCCCCTACCTCATTCAAGTAATCACCAAGTAATTGATCAAATAAATTATAAGTGAAATGGATTTCTTATGAAAGTTGCGGATAACCTTAACCAGAAAATCACTAAAAAACTGTTTCATTCAATCAGAATCCAGTGGAAACTTGACATCATTTCCTAATTGGATGGTGTATTATTTACAGATTGATGAATAACAGTCATTCACATCACCTAGAAATAACTTCAGTGTTGTTTCTATCAAACAGACTGTATAGATCCATATTAAATTAACTAATTACATGTATCTTCTTTCATTTGAAGTGAATAGAAGAAATTTTAAGCAACAATATAATGCCAATAGAAAATCATCGTGATTTACGGAACTTATTAAATGTTAATGTAGTGAAAACTGTTGTGCAAAGAGATAAAGTAGCTAAAGCATAGAAAAGACTTCCTCTTTTCGGCTAGTTTATCATCATAATTCATGGTTATTGGTGTGTTGTTGTTAAGGGAAATGAAAAATTCACCACTTTCTCCCAGTAAATCATTTCATCTTTGGTTATTTTTTTTATTTCATTATTTTTTAAAGTAGGCAGTAATCAGTTTACTAGTTCCAATTTACTATAGTGACCGTACCGTTTTGTGATTGGTTACTATCACTTATATTTATGTACAGTTTTTTCTACAACAAGATTGTTATTATAACTAGATGTGTATACAGAGTTGGAATAAAATAGAATTGAATGTTTTTGAGTGTCAACTTCTTACCTTCACTTACTTCCATGACTTGATTGAAGAGTGGGTGGGTGGGTGTTAGAAATGGATCTGTATTTTCTTGGATAATAAGATTGTGGCTCAAGATCTCGTAGATGCTGTTTCAACTTAGCGATATCTCAGAGCTGCGAATGATAATATAGACGCAACTCCAGGACATGGTAGTCGCATAACGACATTGTGATATAAGGTTGTTTTTAAGGAAGTGAAGGGGAGTGTATTCCACAGAAAACCCTGGGTCTACGCCTCGTGCTATTTGGCACTAGCCTTAAAGTTGCACCTGCATTCCTATAAGAAACCCGTGTCCTCCTTCATGACAAACATAATCCGTGGCTACCTAGTTCCACAATCTACGATTGCTACCACTAAGCTATTATGACTACAACCGATTTCATTCAGAACTGAGAAACATACATTGATTGATCACTGAGTACTGACCAATTTAATGTTTACCAAATCATTTATAATGCTAACCTACCTGTAATTTTGACCAGTAGTCCAAGTTATTTGATATCACTGGAACTACGTAAAGATTGAAGGTTTTTTCATTTGAAAACAACCTACAATGACCAACTATGGAATCTGTAAGTGTTTTTAAAACGTATTATTGAATGAATAATGACTTGACAAATGAATAAACAATCAAGGAGGCGGGTTGATGATGTCCTGTGTATTCCTTTTCAGCTGATTCTAGTTACCGATCATCCCTTTAATATTTGCTTATAATTCTCGACGCAGTGTGTTCACTGGCCTTCCTCTATTTTGTTTCCCAACAAGATTCCATGTTAATGTTTGCCTTGTGATGCAGTTTAATGATTTCTGCATTGTGTGTACTATCCATTTTGAAAATCGTTTCCCAATTTCCTGTTTGGTTGGAAGTTGATTTGTTATTTCCCATATTAGACTGTTGGTGATGGTTTTCGGCAGGAATAGTATCTCTTAAATTCAATCGTATACTTGCATAAATGTATACTTTATGTAATCAATATGCATAAATGAATAGAGTGAAATCTGTCAATCTGTATTTTCTTATTCTGAATGTAATAATTAGACGACTATAATATCAAGTAATCAATAGGATGTCAGTGAATGTTATCTACAATGTTTTTCTTAGCCAATCACATTTGATTCTAGATGGTTGTCTTAAGAATAATCTCTTCATACAGTATTATTATGTCTTGAACAAAGATCAATTACAGATTACAGAATAATATTCATGATAGAATCACTATACAGTCCGAATATACGGAGACTGACTATTCTATACTTGTAGATGTACTTCGATTCTTACTAGTTAGTATTATCAATATCCAAGTTATATATTTCCTATGTACAAATCCAAATTCAGACGATACATTAGACGAATTAACAAAAGAGTAACAATCATAAAAGTGACGATGTGGCGACATGGACAAGGGACAATTTTACCAGGAGGATGCCTTCAATGAGTAGATCCAATAACGATCCCGTAAATGCCTCATTCAATTGATTGAAATAACAACTAATGAACTGAATCTAAATATTCATTGTACAATTGAGTAGTTTACAGTAAAAACTGAAATCCTTCTATAATGACTGTTTTTTTTAAAACTCAAGTTTATCTAAATTAACAAAAAATTCAGAAGAATCATCTTATGTTACTTCATAACAAACACTTTTATGTAGAGTGCTGGTCTGAATTGTTAACATGAAGATCTTCATAATCCTCATGACTACCAAATGTGAATCTACAATGTAATAATCCAATATGGAAATCACTAAGTTACATTACAACTTCATTGACAGAATTCATTCAACTCTAAGAAACTAGTCACTACTTAGTAATTGATCAATCAAAGCAACTCACTCATGTAGATTAGTCGCAGTTTGTGTTGTTTAGTGATTAATATAAGAGACTATTAGGTTGATTGATATAAATTTCATTTTCTTGAAGAGCATTAGTTTCTTTAAAGTTAATGAATCAAAGTTACCAACAGACTACTTCTAACGACAGAATATGATTACCTTGAATGATATCAAATTCATTACTCATATTAGGATGAATTTGTATATTTCCAGTGATTTATAATAGACTGAAACTGGTCAGTCACTGTTGCCATATGTGCATCCTGAGTCGATGCCATCGATATAGCGATTATTCAAAAGTATAATTTAAGTTGGATTGTAACTGGAAAGTGGAATCCAGGACGTGCATTTTGTCATATTTGGGACTCGTCGGCTAGCTGGACCTTCATTCTAATACCAATCTGCCCATTGCACAAGTGTGACTGTCTGGACTCAGTTGTCTAGTGGTGAACGTGGTGTCATTTGACACGAAACGCACTGAGTTCGAATCTCACTGTGAACATCAACATTGGGATACAGGTACATCATGTAACTTAGGCGTTTCAACTTAATTGTTGCTTATTGCTCTTTGAATTATGGTTAATATCAAGATGCCATCAATTGGTGAATTAAACTATTTTCAGATTGATTAACGAGAAACCTGTTAAATAATGTACACTAATTCATGCGTAATTGAAGAGTTTAGAAGCCAATTTAATGCCGATATAGCGCCACAGTCGATGAAGATTCGCATCTGAGTTATTTTACTTAACATCAATACACTGAGTCTAAATTCGTTATTACCTACTCGGTGGTATCAACAAACGCGAAAGATGTTTCCAAGATATCTACGATTAACTATTAACAGCCTACGAATGTTATCAACTCTACGCAACAAATCACAACAGACTGCTGCCTAGTCTACTTCTCCTTTGATTCGTAGATGGACATTTTGACTAAACCATAGGTAAGTTAACAGAATTCAAGCGAGCGTTTTCAATGCATGCCAAAATTTTGTAAGACATCAACCTATAAGCGCCAACCAACCTTCCAAAATAAATGAAGGGGTCAACAGGCTCAACTACTTCACTCGCTATCTTTAGTTGAATAGCATTAAACGCAAACTTATTTACATATACAGTGGGGAGGAACACATTCTCAACATTCTTAAATTGTTGCCTAAAGCTACCAAAACACTTTGCATCCTATCATCATTCACGCCAAACATAACTATATCAACTGTGTATTCGAAATCAACAAAGCGAACTCATGATAAAAGACTAATCACTGACAATTTAAATATTGGGAGCATTATTTCACGTAGTAAGTCTATGATGAAATTCAACAAAAACCAAACATCGTGAACAGCGTCGATCGTAACCACTTAAGGTTGCATGTAAATTGATCTCAAATGAAAATTTTGAAAATAAAAGAGAATAAAATGAAAGATAATACGGTACTGTTTTTATTTTTTGACGGAATAAACATAGAAAGCCTGAATAATAATGTTGTATAATATCGTTGTTGTGTTAACATTTCATGATGAAATACAAGCCAATCGACATGAATGAACAAAGAGGAAGTTATATGACTTATTGAATTCATCATCGGTGTAAATAGATTCATTGCATTGATACACTTCCCTTATTCAGTATTATCATCGTAAAAAGTATAAAGAGAAAATTAAGGCAAACAAACAAACAAATATCACGTAGGCGATCATAAGAAGATGAAGAGAACACCGATAAACACCGATGACTATCAACAAGTCCAGAGGTAAAGTATACGCGTCTATGTCTGCCAGTAGGTTGATAAAACTGAAACTGAGAAACTATGTGATTATTTGTTAGCCACAGATTCATGATGCAGTGAGGAACTATTCAGAGAAAAACAATAAGCAAATATGATTTCTTTTATTTATGCATGTGTGTGAAAATGTTCATTATGCTATTCAGTTTACTCCAATTGACTTAGTAATTCAAATGAATGCAAACAGAATAACAAATTTAATACGATGCATTATCGTTGTTGAGGTTGTAGTTAGTACGTGATTGTATGTGTTTATTTGTTGCAAAGTAGCTAGTTCATAATTCCACACGTATTCCTTCACATTCAAACACTCTGTCACCAACATTAAATTGTGTACTGCATAAATTAGCTGCAGGCAATAGACGAAAATGATTTGCTGTAAGACGATCAGAACCTTTTTGTTCATCTAATCGACCACATGGTGTTTCTAACCAACGTATCCATTCTTTAGGTTCATCTGTTGGAAGTATCATGATAGATGCATCGGGAGAATTGGCATCACAACGACAAAGGTATGCAACATCTAAAGAAGAAGAAAATTATATTTAAAAACTTGCAATCAGGTACATTAAATCCTCTTAGTAAATCTTGTGTTTCAGCTTAAACTACTGCTTACTTACGTGCTAGTTTAGAAACCGAAGCCACCTAAAAGCTTTCATAAAAAAAATCAAAAGCTGAAAAAAATAATTTTACTTCATTGAATACAAAAACTGTGGGAAAATCAGGTGCTTTTATAGTTTACAGCTGCCTAGAAATCACTACTGAAATGCATCCCATTCAAAAATGAGAAGCTAAGATACTGACCACTGCATCGATCTTATATCAAAGCTTGTTGAAACCCTACTGAATAGTGACTAACTGGAATTTTTTCGACTACTTCTTTGGTATCTTTCCAAATCATCTTAATGCCTTATCTAAAGAACAGGAATTCTGAGAATTTTCATAGATGTTTGGGAAGATAGAAACACACAGTGTGTTCTGTTACAAATAAGAAGTCAAAGTGAATGAAGTTGATATAAAGCAAAATTTTGCAAAATAAACTGTTAAAGCTTCAATTAGATTGGCTAAAAGCTTCACATTATGAACCGTGTAGCGATTCACTTATTATTCAAGTGAACATATCAGATCAAATTGCTGCATTTCTTAAGACTCTGCATATTGTTAGCTTTTTCATCAAAGTTTTAACAAGGTTCATGTACTTCAGAACACAACTATCTATGAAAAACACTGTTAGTCTATAGAATCGAATGCAACTTTCAATTCAATAAACACTATTAATGCTTTGAATCGCTACATGTATTCTAAAACTGTACACAGGAAGAACATCCGAGTAATACACCTATGACCAGCTCTTAAAATTAGCCTGACATTAATGGGTTTCTAGTCTACAAGCCTTAGCCTGGTAATTATTGCTGAAAATATTTGCTGACATTTTTTTCGGTCACACTGATTCCTCAGCAAGTTATTCTATGTATATTTTGGCCCTTTCATATAAACAATGGTGAATAACAATAGAGACCATTTAGATCAAATAATATCCAGATCCCAGATTCTATCGAAAATATCATTCAAACTAATTTCAGCAACTGGACGACCAACTTAAAAAATCTATTGATTTAATCTATGAAGCCCAGCTTCTTTACCCTGCTTCATATTACCTATATCTTTTCAGCTTACGTAAAAGTCAAGTGGTTGATGCCAACCTTGGCAATAATAAGTAGCTGGAAAATGTAACGAGTTAGTGTTATTATCGATGGAGTTTGATGTAAACAACCAACACATCCTATTTCAGACATTTATAGAAGATAAAACAAATATTTCAGTGTAGAAAATGTTGTGTGTTTGTCAGTCAGTTACAACGTAGAACTTGGTACATGAGTACATCAGTTCAAATTGCTATGCCTCAATTAGCAGATAGAGATTAAATTGTCGGACCAAATCCCAGAGTAGGGGAGGTTGTAACAGAGTAAGTACTAATGGAAAGGCATAGAGATCAGAGATGAGATTTGAAATAAAAAGTGATTCAGTAAAGAGAAAATTATAATAAGCTCAGAAACTAGAATTTGGAGGAAGACAAGGAGTAGATGCACCTGCGCCATTGCAAACGATTTTGAGCCATATCACCTAAAGTCTCTAACCATTTGTTACGATCATCGTGTGGGCCCCAACCAGGTAGTCTGCATCTATTAACATGGCTCAGCCCAATTGTCAATGACTTCATGGATTGGTGCCATGTTCTCGCTTGGCCATCCCTAGCTTTCTTCCAGCCTACTCTTACAACAGACAACATTGCTCGTCCAGGTAGACGGTGGTCAGGCATACGCAACACATGTCCTAACCACCTCAGCCGGTGAAGATTCACTACATCATCAATAGACTTACCGCATTTACCTAGTACTCTATTCCTAACCCACGCATTCCCTACTCGGTGGTCCCAGCAAAAACACGAGCAATGTTTCGGAGACATCTATGATCAAATACAAGAAGCCTACGAATATCCTCTATCCTTAATGGCCATGTTTTACATCCTTAAAGAAAAAACGGATCTAACTACTGCGCAATAAACGCGTCTTTTTGTCAGTAAACGAATGTCTCGCCTACGCCATAAGTAACGCAAATTGACAAAAGCCAATCAGGTATTATGTATCCGAGCGAAGATTTCATCAGACACCAGACCATCAGGACTAATGAGGCTCCCAAGATAAGTAAAGCTGTTGACACATTCAGTTGCTTCACTCCCTATCACTAACTTTGGTGCCGAATTAAGCCAGTCCTGAAGCAGCATTTCGCATTTTTATGTGGAGAATCACATCCTAAACATGCTTACATTCAGGTGTAAGGTAGTCAAAAGATTCTGCATTTTGTCAGCATCTTCACTCAGTAGAACTATATCATCAGCATATTCTAAGTCAGTAAGTTTATCTCCTGGCAAAAGGTCAACCCCTGGGCAGTCAGATGATGACAATGTTAACTCTAAAAGTATGTCCATGATAAAATTAAATAAAAATGGAGAAAGCGGACAAAATTGACGAACAACACAAGAAAAGATCAATTGCGAAGACAATCCGCCATAAGCTCTAACTCGACATGTGGTGTTCGAGTAGAGAGCTTGTATAAGGTTAATGTACTTCTTCGGCACGCCTTTCAATGACAGACATTGCCACATAACCTTACGATCGATAGAGTCAAACGCCGCTTTAAGGTCAAGAAATATAGCTATTGTTGGGCGTCTGAAAGTGCGTCTATGTTCCAGAATCTGCCTAAGTGTGAATATTTGGTCTATACAATCACATCCGAGTCTGAAACCACCTTGGTTTTCTCGAGTTTGCACTTCGCGAGCTTTAGTTAGACGTCTAATTATTATTGAAGCTAATACTTTAGACACTATGTTCGTTAAACTGATTCCCCGGTAATTGTCACACAAGGACTTCTGTCCTTTCTTATAGACCGGAATGGTTAGTGTTCGAGACCAGTCAGATGGGATTACGTCTAGTTTCCAAATTCTAGCAAAGATCTCAGTTAATCTCGCTGCAAAGCCTTGTTCTTGAAGTGTATTCTTGACTTTTACATAATTACGTTGAACTCTGAGATGGATCCTTGTCGTGGATCTTTTATTTCCAGTGAGACGCAGACTAATACGCGCTCGCACTAAGGCATGATCTGAGTCTAAACATGTGCTCCAAAACGAGCGGCAGTCTTCTATCGAGCCTCTCCAACGATAGCTAATAGCAATGTGGTCTATTTGAGTCTAGCATTGAGTTGATTTCGGAGGCCGCCATGTCAACCGATGTCTTTCCTTATGCTTAAAGTTGGTGCTTACGAGAAATAAATGATTATCTGAACAAAGTTGTAGTAACCGGTCGCCATTGTTTGTACGCTGAGCCTCAACACCGTAGGATCCACCTAGGTGCCTTTCGGTTTCATCTAGTCTACCTACTTGGGCATTAAAATCACCCGCCACTATTACTACATCAGTGCGCTTAGCTTTACATAGAAGGTCAGAAAGCTTTCTGTAAAATTCATCTTTCATTTCATCTGAGCTGCAGTCAGTGGGAGCATAGGCAGAGACAACAAAGAGACAACGGCGTATGTCCCTATCTTTACGAGTCCTTACCGTTCCATTTAGACGGACAGCGCACAAGCGACTGTCTATTGGAATCCAGTCAAGGAGAGCCTATTCAGCTTTTGAACTTAGTGCTATACCTACGCCAGCTAGGCCTCGAGTAGTAGTGGTGAGGTCCTCGGAAACACGAAGAGTGAACTGAGCCGGTTCCTTATTTTCACAAGGTGAGGTCAAGCGAATGATTATGCTTGGATCCTGTATACGCATTTCATAGATGCAGCAGATATCGATGGAGCGGGATTCTAGAGTCATGGCTAAGGAAGCCTGTTGTCCTATATGACATAACGTCCGAACGTTGAAAGCTCCAATATACAACTTAGTGCGCGGTTTTAGGAGACCAGGGATAACGTTTCGTGAACTCAAATCATTAGCATTAGAGACGCGAGGTGATAAAATCATGTTAGAAGGATTAGGCATGGTGATAAGAGAGTTATTAAGAATTGATGGTGGGATTTGGCTTAGAACAAGATGATCTCGTGTGCTGTTAGGGGTATGAGGGCAATTTTCACTTCCTGGCTGCCCACACCATGGAAGGGTATTGCTTCTTGAAGTACCTGAAAAAGAAACTGGTTAGTATTGGTCATAGTGATCTGGGAGCGTGGTCGTAGAGCCCAATAGACAACTGCTTGTGGCCGATCACGCACGGCCTTGTTATGGGGAGTTTTTCAAGTGTTAGCTCCGTTCTTTAGAAGGCCTTACTGCCGGAGACGGAAATCCGTGGAGTAAGGTGAGGTGTGACAATTTTAGGGTCGACCTTTTCTAACCTCTTCCTTCTGTTAAGAAGGCAGCATTGCTGCAGATGCTGGTTATCCGAATGAAACACCTTACTGCTGTCACACCTCGCTGCAGTCAGCAGTACGACTTCGCCCTCAGATCTTACGTTGCTGCCTTTGGTCTTATCGCTCTCCAACAGACCTGATTGGCATGGTAGAACCTTGGAGAACATGCGTTCCAGCCAACATAAGAAGTCAATTGGGTGTGGTCTCTCGATTTTTCGATAAAATACCTTAGTAGAGAAATAACGCAAAGTTATAAAATCGTCTATTCTTAGACGAGTTATAGTCAACAAATAACATATACAATTTTTAAGACCAATTCGTGTGTACCAAAAAGCATATAGACAGCAAATGCTTGTTCAATAGCACCATATGACCATTGTTCAGTGACACTTTATTTAATTTATGATATAATGGGATGATCATTTAATGCCATTAACGATAACTTTCACACTTCTGACTTGTATGAACTCCACTTGTCATCACTTGTCATTGGAACTTCAAAGAGCTGTGAAGCAGTTCATTAGTAAGTTGATTGATATAGTTTTGATTTCTTATTTATACTTGTCACAGATTTGTCTAAGTTAATTACGAATAACTACTAGGTAAGGCTACACAACAATGATATTTTCGTGTGTGATTCATCAGCAGTTTGCACCTAGAATCCCATCAGAGATTGAACCAAGTACTCCGAGTCAGTGGTACTGATGGCTAAGCGTTCACCTTAGGACATAAAGGTACTATGCAAGGTCATTAATGAGGTCGTGACTACGTACTGTTTAGGAGTCCCATACAAAATGCCTGTCTAGTATACCTTAATTTTCAATGATATCCAACTAAAATCACCATGCGATGAATAAAAATATTTACTCAGTCATTAAAACTTAAATTCCATCAGACAGACAGACAGACAGATACAACGCAGAACTTCGTACGTACGTACATCAGTTCAGGTCGCCATACCACATCAGCACAGAGACGCAACTGTCAGTTCAAATCCAAGAGTGATAACGATAATAGAAGTATTAGCAGTAATGCAGAAAATTAGGGAGCGAAGATATGATTCGAAAAGTATAATTCAGTGAGATAAATTTGAAAGGAGAAAGATAGAGAATTCGGAAGGTTAGATTTTGAGAGAACACAAAGAGTGGATGCACCTGCGCCATTGCGAACGATTCTGAGCCATGTCGTTCAAGGTCTCTAACCATTGGTGACTTTCGTCTCGCGGACCCCAACCACGCAGCCTACATCTACCAACATGACTTAGTCTGCTTGTCAGTGACTTCATCGATTTCTGCCATGTTTTGGTTTGGCCGCCTCTAGCTTTCTTCCAACCTATTCCTACACCGCAAAACATAGCACGTCGAGGCAGTCGGTAGTTAGACATGCGTAACACATGTCCCAACCACCTCAACTGATGAAGTTTCAATACCTCATCTATTGATTTGCCCTCCTTTCCTAGAACCCGTTTCCTAACGACAGCATTGCTCACTCGGTTGTCCCATGATACACGAGCAATGCTTCGGAGACACACTTAAATTCCATAACTTCCATTCACATTAATTAATTCATGTAAATAAGTTAGTAAAACTTTCTGAAGATAAATCCATGGCTTCCTAAGTATCTAACATAATCTTCATAGACATGGAATTATAAGCCTGAGGGTAATAAACATGATGACAGAAGTCAGAGAGGATGCCAAAATTAAAAAAATAACTCATCGATCTATTTAGACTAGAATAATTGAATGTGTTATTGTTTGAATAATGATTATTCAATGAAAATACATTAACTATTTCCAGGTTTGTATGTTTTTTTTTCATCTACCAATAACAACTCGAGTGGACAAAAGCAGTAAATAGATTCATCTCTTTGAATGATGATGGAAACAGACACTGAAATTACAGAATATCATTTAATGAGAATAAGTGTTACAGAATACTGAACTGTATAATAATGCAATCAGAGAATACGATGCGCATAACATACGAAACAATTAGTGCAAAAGGTCCCCATGTTAGACGATTGCCCTCTTTATGCTTAGGTTGTTACTTTATAGAAGCAAACGGTTTTCGAAGTACAGAATATGATTGTTATCTATTCTCTGGGCTGGAGTACCAAATCAATTACATAAATATCTTTCAGTGTGATGTAAGCTACCTATTTGAGCTTTGAAAACAAATTGAAAAACTCCCCATAACAAGGCCGTGCGTGATCAGCCACAAGCAGTTGTCTATTGGGCTCTGCGATCGCGCTCCCAGGTCACTATGATCAATACTAACCAGTTTCTTTTCCAGGTACTTCAAGAAGCAATACCCTTCCATGGTGTGGGCAGCCAGGAAGTGAAAATTGCCCTCATACCCCTAACAGCACACGAGATCATCTTGTTCTAAGCCAAATCCCACCATCAATTCTTAATAACTCTCTTATCACCATGCCTAATCCTTCTAACATGATTTTATCACCTCGCGTCTCTAATGCTAATGATTTGAGTTCACGAAACGTTATCCCTGGTCTCCTAAAACCGCGCACTAAGTTGTATATTGGAGCTTTCAACGTTCGGACGTTATGTCATATAGGACAACAGGCTTCCTTAGCCATGACTCTAGAATCCCGCTCCATCGATATCTGCTGCATCTATGAAATGCGTATACAGGATCCAAGCATAATCATTCGCTTGACCTCACCTTGTGAAAATAAGGAACCGGCTCAGTTCACTCTTCGTGTTTCCGGGGACCCCACCGCTACCACTCGAGGCCTTGCTGAAGTAGGTATAGCACTAAGTTCAAAAGCTGAATAGGCTCTCCTTGACTGGATTCCAATAGACAGTCGCTTGTGCGCTGTCCGTCTAAATGGAACGGTAAGGACTCGTAAAGATAGGGACACACGCTGTTGTCTCTTTGTTGTCTCTGCCTATGCTCCCACTGACTGCAGCTCAGATGAAATGAAAGATGAATTTTACAGAAAGCTTTCTGACCTTCTATGTAAAGCTAAGCGCACTGATGTAGTAATAGTGGCGGGTGATTTTAATGCCCAAGTAGGTAGACTAGATGAAACCGAAAGGCACCTAGGTGGATCCTACGGTGTTGAGGCTCAACGAACAGACAATGGCGACCGGTTACTACAACTTTGTTCAGATAATCATTTATTTCTCGTAAGCACCAACTTTAAACATAAGGAAAGACATCGGTTGACATGGCGGACTCCGAAATCAACTCAACGCTGGACTCAAATAGACCACATTGCTATTAGCCATCGTTGGAGAGGCTCGATAGAAGACTGTCGCTCGTTTTGGAGCACATGTTTAGACTCAGATCATGCCTTAGTGCGAGCGCGTATTAGTCTGCGACTCACTGGACGTAAAAGATCCACGACAAGGATCCATCTCAGAGTTCAACTTAATTATGAAAAAGTCAAGAATACATTCCAGGAACAACTGAAAAACCAATTAGTAAACGGCATAAACTGTTCCCAACCTGAGCTAGCCTGGAATGATATCCAAAAAGCTGTTGAAAGAGCAGTAATATCTACTAATAAACTAGACCTAAAAGTTAGGTAAACTCAGTGGATTTCAGCTGCATCTACTGAACTGATAGATACTCGGCAACACATCCCGCCTGGTTCTGAACATGATGAGCAACGTAGGCAACTTAAACACAAACTAACCAAAAGCTTACGCAATGATCATGAGCAGTGGTGGGTGGCAAAAGCTAAAGAGATGGAAAAGGAGGCGGCAATAGGTAACAGTAAGCAACTGTTCAGACTTATCAAGGAAACGGGTATCAGGAACCCAACTGTAAGTGAAACTATCTCCGAAAAGGATGGTTCCATTATTCACTGTCAATCCAGAAGATTAGACCGATGGGCAGAACACTTTAGGGAACAGTTCAACTGGCCCACGGCGTCATCCCTGCTGCCCACCATCCCCAAACAATCTGAATGGCAAATTAACATTGGTCCCCCAAGTCTCAGTGAGGTTGTGAAGGCTATTGGAAACTTAAAGCAAGGGAGAGCGGCAGGACCAGATGGATTGACCCCTGAGATATTTAAGGAAGGTGGTCCAGTCTTAGCAGCGAGATTAACTGAGATCTTTGCTAGAATTTGGAAACTAGACGTAATCCCATCTGACTGGTCTCGAACACTAACCATTCCGGTCTATAAGAAAGGACAGAAGTCCTTGTGTGACAATTACCGAGGAGTCAGTTTAACGAATATAGTGTCTAAATGACTAGCTTCAATAATACTTAGACGTCTAACTAAAGCTCGTGAAGTGCAAACTCGAGAAAACCAAAGTGGTTTCAGACCCGGATGTGATTGTATATACAAATATTCACACTTAGGCAGATTCTGGAACATAGACACACTTTCAGACGCCCGACAATAGCTATATTCCTTGACCTTAAGGCGGCGTTTGACTCTATCGATCGTAAGGTTATGTAGCAATGTCTGTCATTGAAAGGCGTGCCGAAGAAGTACATTAACCTTATACAAGCTCTCTACTCGAACACCACATGTCGTGTTAGAGCTTATGGCAGATTGTCTTCGCAATTGATCACTTCTAGTGGTGTTTGTCAAGGTTGTCCGCTTTCTCCATTTTTATTTAATTTTATCATGGACATACTTTTAGAGTTAACATTGTCATCGTCTATAAAATGAGTTATATATATTTGTAAAATTCCAATGAGTAGAAATTAAAATTTCTGACGTTTCGCGGCTTAGTGTAAGTCGCTTCTTCAGAGAAATGAATAACCGAATTGAATTAGCACAAGATTAAATAATACAATGGAACAAATCAGAATCAAAATAAGTTCAGGACAACATCATTCCTAATTCACTACTTGTCAAGCCACTTGAATTGTCTCAACGGTCCATTCAGGCCGCTCAACATGTATCGCGCATTTTCTTACGAGAACGTATTCACAAATGTACATTATTACTAGAGAAATACCGAAATCGTATCAGTAATCTTGATGATTCGATAAAACATCTAACTCTCAACGAATTACAGTCTCCCATTTTCAGCCTTTTCAATGAAAGAGAAAATCACTATTTAAAGTCGTCAAAAATTCGACAAATTAAAAAGTATAACAGATTGAAAGGAAGAAAAGTAGAAAAGACAAATCCAATAACAACTACAACGAAACTGACAAAATTAAGAACAGTCCACAATATGTCAAATAGAACTTTAGATGACCATGAAGTCGCTTTACTCGAAAGAGGACTTAACTTTAATATTCACAGAAAACCTCTCACCACGTTAGAAATAGCACCGATTCTGAAGCCATTAATACAAAAGTTACCTGATAAAGAAGCCCATACTTTACGTCAGAAAACCTCCTACATTTTAACCAAACAAAACCACCTTCCTTCTAATTTGTCAAAGGGAGAATTAAAAGCTTTATATTCTTTACAAAAAGATAAAACAATTATAATTACCAAAGCGGATAAAGGTAACACCACAGTCATAATGAACAAAATAGATTATGAAGAAAAAGCGCTTGAGCATTTATCCACAGGACCATATCAAATGATTGATTCGAAAAATCATTCAACAATAAAAAACAAAGTGAAATCTGAGACAGGTGAACTTCTGAAAGAATTAAAACCATTCATTGGTACCTCTCTTTGGTTTACTTTATATCCTAAATCTTGCACAACTTCCCGTTTCTATGGCTTACCAAAAATTCATAAATGTGGTATCCCACTGAGACCAATAGTTGATTTCACCAGCACTCCAACATATGCACTTGCTAGATATCTAAGCAATATTTTGAAACCACTACAGCAGAATTTACACAATGTTGTTAAAGACACATATGACTTCAAATCAAAAATTTCAGATCTAATAGTTGAAGATAATGAAACAATGGTAAGCTTTGATGTCGTATCTTTATATACAAGTATTCCAATTGATATATGTCTAGAATATATTAATGGATTGTTAGTAAATGATCATACACTATCCAGCCGTTGTCCATTAAGCATCGATTTAATCATGAAATCCCTAAAACTATGCTTAAATTCAACTTTCTTCACTTTCAAAGGGATTCTCTATAAACAAACTAACGGAGTGGCAATGGGCTCCCCCGTTTCACCAATTGTAGCAAACCTATTTATGGCCCATATTGAATCGCATATCTTCAACAATGTCATCAAACCACGAGTCTGGCTCAGATATGTAGATGACACCTTTGTCATTATTAAAAAGACCTTTCTGAGAACTTTCTCAAAACGACTAAACACCGTCTCTCAGCACATCAAATTCACTTGTGAAAGTGAAAATGAACACAATGAGTTACCATTTTTAGACTGCCTAGTCAAAAGGAATTTAAATGGAACTCTTAATCTGAGAATTTATCGTAAACCGACTCACTCAAATCGATATATCGATTTCAACTCAGCACATCCATTTAGTGCAAAAATATCTCTAGCTCTAAACTTATTCAGAAGAGCCAATAAACTAATTACATCAGAAGATGACAAGAAATCTGAATACAAAAATGTAATTAGTATCTTACAACTTAATAATTTTCCAATGAATATTATTAAAAATTTGCAAAAACGTAACGATTTATTATTAACTAATAATAAATCAATCAAAACATCATGGATCGGTACAGCCGTTCTACCTTATCGCCATGACACAACAGAAGAATTACAAAGAATTCTAAAACAATATGGAATCAAAATATTCTACAAGACCACCAACACTATACGAGGTGCATTAGTTAAAATAAATGACAAAATTCCCTTCACCTCTACACAGAATTGTGTATACAGACTAGGTTGTGTTGATTGTGATGCTTTCTATATTGGAGAGTCTTTTTGAGAAATCAGAACTCGTGCCAAAGAACATGAAAGCTACACTAAACGACCTCCTAATAATCCTGTTGAACTTGAAAAATTACAAGTCAAATCAGCAATAGCAGTACATGCTATCTACCATAACCATAAAATCGATATTAAAAATATCCAAATTATTCAAAAAGGTTTTTCCAATTATAAAGAAAGACGAATAGCCGAAGCACTTCACATTTTGTTAAATCCAACTGCACTTAACAAAAGGGAAGGCCTTTCTATCCACCCAACATGGACTTTTTATCCAACCGATCACAAGTAAATTACGTTCAAATTTCATTCACATGAACATACATACAATTTTATTTTCACATAATCTCAGTTCACATCACACTAACATATGCATGCACACATGTCTCACATCAAACTACCTTGACCCAAATGACTTGACATGACATGATCGAAACTCGCAATTTTGATTGTACGAACTTATTTTGATTCTGATTTGTTCCATTGTATTATTTAATCTTGTGCTAATTCACTTCGGTTATTCATTTCTCTGAAGAAGCGACTTACACTAAGCCGCGAAACGTCAGAAATTTTAATTTCTACTCATTGGAATTTTACAAATATATATAACTCATTTTATAAACAACCTATCCAATGCTCAATTTATTTGAAATTATCAAAATTAACCTTGGTAATGATGTATTGTCATCGTCTGATTTCTCTGGGGTTGACCTCCTCCCAGGAGACAAACTTACTGACTTAGAATATGCCGATGATATAGTTCTACTGAGTGAAGATGCTGATAAAATGCAGAATTTTTTGACTACCTTAAACTTGAACGTAAGCACGTTTGGGATGCAATTCTCCCCATCCAAATGTAAAATGTTACTTCAGGACTGGCTTAATTCGGCACCAAAGTTAGTGATAGGGAACGAAACTATTGAATGTGTTAACCGTTTTACTTATCTCGGGAGTCTCATCAGTCCTAACGGTCTGGTGTCCAATGAAATCTCGGCCCGTATACATAAGGCCCGATCGGCTTTTGCCAACCTGCGTCACTTGTGGCGTAGGCGAGACATTCGTTTACTGACAAAAGGACGCGTTTACTGTGCAGCAGTCAGATCCGTTTTACTTTATGAATGTGAAACATGGCCTTTAAGGATTGAGGATATTCGTAGGATCCTAGTATTCGATTATAGATGTCTCCGAAACATTGCTCGTGTTTGCTGGGACCACCGAGTAAGCAATGCATGGGTTAGGAATAAAGTAAATACGGTAAGGCTATTGATGAAGTAGTGAATCTTCACCGGCTGAGGTGGTTAGGACATGTGTTGCGTATGCCTGACCACCGTCTACCTCGACGAGCAATGTTGTCTGGTGTGGGAGTAGGCTAGAAGAAAGCTAGGGGTGGCCAAACGAAAACATGGCACCAATCCATGAAGTCATTGACAATTGGGCTGAGCCATGGTAATAGATGTAGACTACCTGGTTGGGGCCTACACGATGATCGTAACTAATGGTTAGAGACTTCAGGTGATATGGCTCAAAATCGATTGTAATGGCGCAGGTGCATCCACTCCTTGTCTTCTTCCAAATTCTAATTTTTGAGCTTCTCATAATTTTCTCTTTACTGAATCACTTTTTATTTCAAATCTCATCTCTGATCTCTATGCCTTTCCATTAGTACTTACTCTGTTACTACCTTCCCCTACTCTGGGATTTGGTTCGACAATTTAATCTCTATCTGCTAATTGAGGCATAGCAACTTGAACTGATGTACACATGTACCAAGTTCAACGTTGTAACTGACTGACTGACTGAATCAGAGTATACGATGTGCATAACATACGTAACAATTAGTGCAAAAGGTCCCCATGTTAGACGATTGCCCTTTTTATGCTGTAGGTTGTTACTTTATAGAAGCAAACGGTTTTCGAAGTACAGAATATGATTGTTATCTATTCTCTGGGCTGGAGTACCAAATCAATTACATAAATATACCTATTTGAGCTTTGAAAACAACCACCATTAGTACTACGTCTAAGTGTTTAGCTTCATTAAGTTCAGAAAACCTTTCATAAAATTCATCCCTCACTTCATCTAGGCTACAATCAATAAGAGACTAGGATCGGATGTAAAAGTAGGACAAGACAATAATCCCAGAGTAAACATTTGGTGAACTCATGGAATAGTGTTTCTTATGATGTAACACGTTTTGCTATAATGCATTACCTTTATCATTTTGCCAAATTCGCTCAAGATAAGATTACGAGCAACTAATTCATACAGAATATTAGATGATGAATGATAAGTGCTAATTGCTTCACTCATAACATAGAATATTGTAAAAAACCATTTCCCCACTTCGACAATTCATTAACTCCTATAATTAATCTGTAGTATGGCTATTTAAAAATATTTACTATAATTCTCGACGTTTTCAATATAATTAGTATATAGTGCAAGATGTTACACTAAACGATACGCATTTTATAAACTGATTATATAAATAGTATTTGAAATTCAGATATAAGCGATACAGCTCGAAACGACTACTAAATGATTAAGTAATAAGTTTCTGAGTAATAAAATTATGAGTCTACAACAAAAAATACGCCCCTTGTAACTATAATACTTTCCTTTACAGTTAACAAGACTCATTTACCTGCTTTAATTCTACTGTCCATTGTGCTCTCATCTTGATGAGCGAATCACTAGAGACGTTGCTTGCTTGATTGTAATTCCTCGAAATATCAACACCAGTTGGGATATCACTATATTCTTCCTTGTTTGTTTCGAAATAATAAGCTAATAAGCCACATATAAAGAAACGAAATATATATGCGTATGAACAGTAAGTAGTTGGGGAAATTTAAAAACAAAAAGACAAATTAGTAGCTTATTTGATATTGCTTGATCTGCTTTAAAGAGGCGTCAGAATCATTCACACTATATAAACTTTCTATAGGTATACTACATAACGACAACGTAACAGTAAAATAGAACGAATCGATGATACGTCAATTCTACATTATTATGAATGGTTTTCAAAATTCCTGCATATTACAGTTACAGGAAAGTGGGTAAATGTAGGTTAATACATTGGTGATGAAACTGTTATGACGAGAGAGAATTGGGGGGTGAGTGGGATTGGCCGAGTGCCAATTACTGTTGCCTAGTTGGTAATTGCGCGTCTTTCCTGTGCCCACTTAGTCCCAAGCCGAAATAAGAAGAATGCGAGCCAATAGGTCAGCCAGACAGAATCGAATCCATATTTCAAGCATTCTTTTATATATACATGAAGTCAGACCACACAGCAAACCAATTAGAAAATTAACATGAATACAGAACGACGGAAATAGTGGTAGTGAATAGGAACAACTTGTACACAACTAATTGACTGTAGTCCATAACAAGAGACAATTTAATAACAGCAATTATGCTAACGGAAGGATAGGGCAAGCGGAGCGTAACAATAATAGAAACAAAATGTTTACATTACAGGAAGTCCGAATAAATAAAATAGTGTTCTCAAACAGTTCTGAAAGTTTGTTACACTTCTTTGTGGTCCGACCTAACAAAAACATTGAAGCATTTGATTCACACTAATATTCCAATGAATCCGTCACCCGAAAACGTTCCATTCGATTGATTATAGGTGGCCACTACATTCCAACTTTACTAATAGCTTAGTAGTTTGAAGAAATAAGAATGAAGTAACGAAATGTTCTACACACCCACTTATTTTTAAATTCAGACCCAATTAAATCTAGTATCATTGTGATGAGCTTGAGTAAACTATTTGATTAACTTGCGTCCATATGTTGGTGTCTCAGATCTGTGATTAGTTGGGTATCTAGCTACTCGCCACACCAGTTCAAGTGCATTTGAGAAATTGGAAGATTGACATACTTGAAAACAAGCGTGTTCACTTCAGAGCACAGTTCTGGAACCAGTAACTGCCAAGCTACTAGAAAGTTGTCTGCCTGATTGTATTAAAAATTTATAGTGAAGAGTGTAAACAGACTAGTCGGTCATAATCAACGTGGAGTCTAAAACTGTTAGCACGAAACGAGCCTGATTAAAGCATGCTCAAAATATGCTCATGAAGCTATGCTGTGATTGGTCCATTCTTGGCTAACCAGAGTCAATGAACAATCAGGAAGTTCCTGGAATACTCTATATCGATGTTTATATAAACTCTAGTGTAATTATTTGCTTTCCATTTGCCTTCTGCTGTTATTTTCTGAATACAACTTGCTACCTGCTCTACACTTGTTCTGATTTGGGATCAAGTCGCTGTCGTTGTCGAACTGTAGAATACTAAGTGGCATTAATCCACAATATTACCGGGACAAATAGAGATAACACAACTTTACAAGGACAAATGTCCATTAGCACAAATTGGTATAACACGGAAGGACAGGAGTAAGGTAGGTTAATAAGAATAAATCAGGATACTTCGTGTAGAATGGCGTAAATTTAACGAGCATTAAAACGTCTGCGCTTAACACCTATTACGGGAGAAAAACAACCTAGGATTGCACATGTGATTGTCAAACTTATTGAAACAGTCAACTATGCAGAATTCACGAACTGACGTTCTTTGAGGTCTACACTATAGTTACATCAGAGAGGTGAAGATGGAAGAAACTCATGGTGCGTAAAAGTGAGATATCACTTAAGCGTCAGTTCTTTGATAAATGCTATATTGAGTAATACAATGACATGCAAAAACGTTTACATAATGACCTACATTAGTCAGCGCTTTTCAAGTAATAGGAAGGTAATATATATTTAATAAACTAGCCAAAACAATACTGACCGTTAACTACAAAACTGTTAAACGTGTATACACTGTCAATTACGCTAAACACTGACACTAGAGTTTCATCGAATGACTTTCACAGGGCATTTTACTAGAAAACGCAACGGGGTAAAAAGCACAATGTTAGCACGAAACGAGCCTGATTAAAGCATGCTCAAAACATGCTCACGAAGCTGTGCAGTGATTGGTCCATTCTTAGCCGACTAGAGCTCATGATCAGTCAGGAAGTTTCTAGAATACTCTAAGCCATTGTTTATATAAACCCTAGTGACTATTTGCTCTGCTTTTGCCTCTCGCTGTTATTTTTCTCAATACATCTTGCTACCTGCTCTACACTTGTTCTCATTTGGGATCAAGTCGCTGTCGTTGTAAAACCGTAGAATACTAAGCGGGATTAATACATAATATTACTGGAATAAATAGAACTAACAGTAGGACAATTTAACACATAAGTAATTTTACATTTATCGGTGGGCATGACTGTTACGGCCGAACCAATAAATGACAACCGAGAAGTATCAAGGTTACAGCAGCCACCTTATACATTATGTTGACGTTAGAGTATCTTTTGAATGCAAATAGTGGTAATAAGCTTGTAATTCGTTCGAATACTACCGGAATGTTAAGAAAAGTATTAAATTGTGAATGCGGAAAGGAGACGACAGTTTTTGAAAACCCAAATAATTTGAGATTGTTATGGCTTTCGGTGCACTGAATATTAGTGTAAGAAGTCCATCAGATCGGATTCTTTTTTTACTTATTCTAAACAAGGATTGAGGCAATTTTCGTATTATTCATCCTTTCTAGACTCGTAGGAAGATACTTCTTACCTGAAACAATAATATATAGTGACAATTGGAAACCTTACGAATCGCCTAAATATGGGGTACGTCTACAGAGTTTTAATGCACAAGAAATACTGAGTTCCGAGAAAAATCGTTGATTCTAGTTTGGAACCGTGATTGGTTAATTCTGATTAAGGCTTCCAAGGTCATTTTACAATCACTTAAGTTCGGCCGTATAAGTCATGTCAACCCATTTATCTTTTTTAGCTTATAAAATAATCATATTTCTGATTAATTTCTATAAACAGAGATCTAAACATGACTTACTATCAAGATATGCTGGATCCATTGATGTGCACTTAGGATCAAGATGTGCGCTACAAAATGACTCAGTTTCCAATATCGAGGGGACAAGCTAGTGTCAACCAAATGGTTTCGTCGCACTTGCATTTCGATTGTTCATGGTAAGACTACAGTTCGCTGATGTTATTCAGCGATAGACATTTAACCATATGACTTCACTCTTCCTAGCAAGTCCAGCGGAAGTGATTTATTACCCATATATATATTTTTCATTATTATGATGTCTATTATCCACTTTTATAAGACATTTCTACTGAAGTATTCAATATATGTGTGACGACCTAGTGTAAGCTAGTTGACTTCTTTGTGCTCACGTTTTAACTTTTAGGCAGCAGTTCTTTTGACACAGTGAACATATCTGGCGTTTGTGTCGCTGTAATCCGAATGTTTAATCTTTTGACCTTGTTAATTTTCTTATTTCTAGTTGTATTTGCTTTTATTGTTATGAATAAAGGACTGTGGGTAACTAAGGGAATGAACCATAAAATGATTACGGATGATCCATATACCTGAGTGTACTGTTCATCTTAGTTAAATCCCCATTGCTCTTCTGATTGAATATAATAAAGCTCAGCTCACGAGAACTCTTCTTACGCGGTACACATCTTAGTCATATAACTTGGCTAGTTGTTTAGTACTGGATATACTTCACCATCCTATCGACATTGATTTATTTTGGAAAACTTGAATTCTCTCGTTACTTCTTATAACTTTTCATAGCTTAATTTCATGGGCATTCATTCGAAGTAATGAACTTACCTTATTCGCAAGTGCATTATAAGATGGTGAACGAAAGGGGTCTAGTAAATATTTTCTGTTTTACTCCTGATTTCCTGGTCGTTCACTTCAGCTAAACCAGTTTTAACTTGATCCAAAGCACTCTCTCTTCAAATAGATTTCTAGACAAGAGACAGAGAGGTCCGTTTATCCAGTGCTGCCACTTTTTTCATTAGGGTTATAAGTGGCGCGGCATTCGTCGCTTTCTAGTAGTACAAGAATGTTGCATGAACTGACAATTGTTCCCATCAGGTTGTCCGATTGTCCTAAGATAGGAAGTTGTTGGTGCGTGAATTAGCCCATAGGAAAGGGATGCTCAGCCACGTAGCATGTTTTGTTCTTAGTCTGCTGTTTCCCCATCTATTCGCTAACCAAGCCACTCATCACCTTTAATAGAATATACACTAGTGCTACTAGCCTGGGACAAATCAATTTTTTTATTCAATAGGAAGTTGTTGCCTACTAAAGAATGCTTGAATAGGTTGCATACCAGCCCACACATAGCTTCCGTGCATAGTTTCAAGACTAACTTACGAATAATATGTCATTTTGGTGAATTGCATGGAAGCAAAGACACTGAGACTCTGGAGTCAGTATGATTTTACCCATTTTAAGAGTTAATAACCTTATAATACAATTGTTGTTATCTGCGTGATTTTGGATAAGTTTCTGAATGAAGTAGAAACAGAGGGTTTTAAAAATTATTTTGTCTTTGAAGTCTTCTCCTCAACCCCAGATTCTATAATTACATACCCTCTTTTTCTCGCTGGTTTACATTTAGCTATAAACCATAATAGATATCAGGGCTTGAATTATCATTTATTTGCTAGCTAGATTTGAAAACATCTAGTTTTCCACTATCCTAGTGCGACTTCCTTTCTTACCGGTAGAAAAAGACTGCAGCTCGTCACTTTCTAAGGTACTACTTATTAGTATCCAGCTTACGATTCTGATCAAAGTAGTTATTTGGTGACTTACTTCAAGCAGAATAATCAGTGGTTTGAACATTTTATCCTTAGAGAAACGCTGTTAGATTTAATCTCTTTAATTATTGACTGTATGCTCCCAACCGGTTCGAACAGTCGTTTCAGGCTCCTTACTTCTGGATAATGGAACCTAAACTAGGCACTTTGTTATGGCCAGGCAGTCTATCTTACAGTAAGAGTAGCTGAGTTTATTGTTGTTTCATAATAAGCGCTTGTTTATGACTACGTCAAATATGTCCACTACGTAATTGTTGCTTCCTGGTGGGTGTGTTTATATACATTCTAAATAAACGGTGGGTCAGTTAAGAAAAGGTGGTCCAATACGCTGATCTTTATGTTGATTTTTGCTTTTTAGTGGTGAGAAGTCCAAGTTCAATTGGTGGGGTTCCTGGTGATTTTCATCGACCCAAAGACTCTGAGACTCTGGAGTCAGTATGATTTTACCCATTTTAAGAGTTAATAACCTTATAATACAATTGTTGTTATCTGCGTGATTTTGGATAAGTTTCTGAATGAAGTAGAAACAGAGGGTTTTAAAAATTATTTTGTCTTTGAAGTCTTCTCCTCAACCCCAGATTCTATAATTACATACCCTCTTTTTCTCGCTGGTTTACATTTAGCTATAAACCATAATAGATATCAGGGCTTGAATTATCATTTATTTGCTAGCTAGATTTGAAAACATCTAGTTTTCCACTATCCTAGTGCGACTTCCTTTCTTACCGGTAGAAAAAGACTGCAGCTCGTCACTTTCTAAGGTACTACTTATTAGTATCCAGCTTACGATTCTGATCAAAGTAGTTATTTGGTGACTTACTTCAAGCAGAATAATCAGTGGTTTGAACATTTTATCCTTAGAGAAACGCTGTTAGATTTAATCTCTTTAATTATTGACTGTATGCTCCCAACCGGTTCGAACAGTCGTTTCAGGCTCCTTACTTCTGGATAATGGAACCTAAACTAGGCACTTTGTTATGGCCAGGCAGTCTATCTTACGGTAGTAATAGATGGGTTCATTGTCGTTTCATAATAAGCGCTTGTTTATGACTACGTCAAATATGTCCACTACGTAATCGTTGCTTCCTGATGAGTGTGTACATATACATTCTAAATAAACGGTGGGTCAGTTAAGAAAAGGTGGTCCAATATGCTGATCTTTATGCTGATTTTTCTTTTTCAGTGGTGAGAAGTCCAAGTTCAATTGGTGGGGTTCCTGGTGATTTTCATCGACCCAAAGACTCTGAGACTCTGGAGTCAGTATGATTTTACCCATTTTAAGAGTTAATAACCTTATAATACAATTGTTGTTATCTGCGTGATTTTGGATAAGTTTCTGAATGAAGTAGAAACAGAGGGTTTTAAAAATTATTTTGTCTTTGAAGTCTTCTCCTCAACCCCAGATTCTATAATTACATACCCTCTTTTTCTGGCTGGTTTACACTTAGCCATAAACCGAAATAGATATGTAGCGGTAAATAATCCCCAAAATAAATAGTTGCATAAGCACTCGACATTGATGCTGACCATGTTTGTTTTAGCGGACACTACTAGTTGAAGGCGCGCGGTCACGCATCTTCACCAGATCACGACTCGAACCACCGTGGGTAGCATCTCTCTCTAGTTTGCCAGCCTAGACGTTGCTATCCCATTGAAGTTCTGTTACGCTCAAATACAATTTCGCTTCCATCCTTCATTGCCTTCTGATTTCTCATTCGTAAGAGTGGGGTCCATTCGATAGAAGATTCTTTGGTTATACGACAAGCGCAACTTGGTCCTATATCCGGGGAACTCTTCAGATATCATGGCTTGATTTATAATTTATTTGCTAGCTAGATATGAAAACATCTAGTTTTTCATTATCCTAGCACGACCTTCCTTTCTTATCAGTAGAAAGAGACTGTGGCTCATCACTTTCCAAGGTACTACACATTAGTATCCAGCTTACAATTCTGATCAAAGTAGTTATTTGGTGACTTACTTCAAGCAGAATAATCAGTGGTTTGAACATTTTATCCTTAGAGAAACGCTGTTAGATTTAATCTCTTTAATTATTGACTGTATGCTCCCAACCGGTTCGAACAGTCGTTTCAGGCTCCTTACTTCTGGATAATGGAACCTAAACTAGGCACTTTGTTATGGCCAGGCAGTCTATCTTACAGTAAGAGTAGCTGAGTTTATTGTTGTTTCATAATAAGCGCTTGTTTATGACTACGTCAAATATGTCCACTACGTAATTGTTGCTTCCTGGTGGGTGTGTTTATATACATTCTAAATAAACGGTGGGTCAGTTAAGAAAAGGTGGTCCAATACGCTGATCTTTATGTTGATTTTTGCTTTTTAGTGGTGAGAAGTCCAAGTTTAATTGGTGGAGTTCAAATAATATGCGGTCTGTTCATTTTAGACACACAAGGTCTGTCCTGACGAGTTGTTAAAGGATTAGTAGTGCATACTACCCTGCTGAAGATATGGCGTATGGATCAACTGCGAGTTTCTTTGGTAGTTCTCCATTGTACAGGGGGTTGGCTCACAATGAAATACGTATCACTGGTATTCGATGTGAGGTGTGGAAAATCAACCTGTTAGGAACACCTCTACTGCTCTCGTTCAGTTTGGATTTATAGGTATTTTCACGAGCTCTGGTTGGTCTCAACTAAAATATTATTTAAAGTAAATGCTACGGTTTCCTGAAACTTAGGAAAAGCCATGAATTTTCTCTGCTTCAATGCTATAGGCAGAGTTTTTTACTTGTGTGGTCCTGAGTTTTAGAGTGCCTTGATAACTTAAAGTATCATTGAGATATGCGTTCAGGTTGCTCCAGCTCACTTTTGAGAGGTGACTTAAAAAACTAAGCGTACTTAATTCTTGTTGACCTCAATGGTAAGACATATAACACCCATGAAGCCATTTCTGAATGCCTCAATATAGCATTTTCTGCTAACTAAGCGCCGTATGAAAACGATTGTTACACAACTCACTAATACTCAACAACATTTGAACTCATTTATAAGTATAATTGGCACTAATGATTTTAATATACAGCAGATTTAGCAGAGCAATTAATGCACTGAAACTACCTGATTTATGGTGTAGACGGCACTAATTCCTATATACTGAAATATGGTGGGGATATAATTTCATATATTGTACTTGTTTCTTTCACTTTCTCACTAGAATCGTTGACTTGCAGGGATATATAGAAAACCACTTTTCGTATTCCCAGGCATAAACGAAGCTCTACATCAAACGCTTGCAACTATCGACAAAATGACAGTACTCCTCTTGTTTCAGGGATTATAAAATATTATCAGTGAATATATACTGAAGCAGTTTTAATCTTAGAACTTGATTATGCCTAATCAACATGCTTTTCTTTATTTCTGATCGTGTATGGCGTATAACTTGATCATCCGCAACTATATAACTAGTAGCTTTCATAAGAGTCATACAGTTCTTGTTTCATATTTTGACATTTCCAAAAATTCGTATAACATTGATTACCTGCTATCGATATGAAAAAGGAAGACATGCGAAACTACCTTCTCCCTAATAGATTGCATCAGGTACTACCTTCGTGATGTCATACATATGGTTAATTATAACTCTATACACTCCCGATCTTAAACCAATGACTCTGCAGTTTATTCAAGGCAATGTTCGGAGTTACTTGTCGTCACTTTCTATATTAATGATATATGTAACCGCTTCCCAGAATAGCTAGTCAATAATGTCTGTTGATGATCTCAAATCTACATGAACTCATTCAACAGATGAATCGGTTACATTTCCATACGTGATTGTAAATGACATTTAACGTGTAACGTAATAGTTTGCCACGGAAAAACATCAGTTTAACATCCACAAAATGATGAAAAACGCTTCTGAGCACTACATACAACAATCGACCGTCCACCCCGTGAATTTACCTAGATAAATAGTGTTATTGATGTTGGCCTGACACATTTCGATGATATTTCTCCGCAGAATATATATCACAACACTGATTCACAGATTATGCAGTCTTTCAAGTTGTATCCTTCGCAACTTTCATAAGTAAAAGCCAGAATTATGTTATTTAGAAACAGTTTATTTAAGAATATTACCTGTTTATTTCCATCTGTCTACGCGTGGGTGATAAACGAAAATTGGAGTCTGTCAAAGGTACTTCAACTCCTATATATTAGAAAACTCTGTAACACAAGAATAACCGACAAGTTGTCAAACACCTAAGCGTCATCACATTCGACTTTGGCATCTTAAAGTCAACCTCTTTGTTCTCTACAAACCGCCTGGCAAGTTAGCATTCTACACCTGAAACCAAAATCAACATAAGCAAACTCCCACTTCCTCATGATTTACGTACTCATATATTTAGCATTACGACTAACACTTTTGCAACCACTCGTGAGTTAACATTGTCACATTCTTCTCGATATGGAACATGCTACCAGTAGATATTAGAATCTGTTTAATTGATTTACTATACGGGATTATCATACACTTCAAATCCTAGGTCTCCTTAATTCATGTACTAATAGTACTTCTCACTGGTGCTACTCTACTTTATTTTTACTGTCATCTCAAAATTTTAAGGGTATATTTCACATTAGTACACAGCACGAGACACACAGGGACTATAACAATACTTGTTGTAGCTAAGTCACTAGTCGTAATTTAATGGCTAGTAAATAGACACAAAGAAATGCAATGTCGTGTTCCTCCCTACTTTGGAAACCATCAACTCTATTCGAACTACTCCTTTGTCTATCTAACGTAAATATATCGAGGTCTTACTCTGACAAACACGCTAGACAACTAGTTAATTGTCTCCTTATATCTACAACAAAGATTACGTTCTCGGTCCTTAATTCGTCTTGCCTCACCTGTCCATTTTTACCTAGTATTGCACTCTGAAGCAAACCTAGTGGCTCTTTATCTTTTTCTCCAAAATCAGAACAGATCATAATCAAGTCACTCTCCTGTAAATTTCTCTCTAAATTCGTCCACTTGTGACGCTATTGTAATAGGTAAACATATTCTTGAGACTAACGCTTCCAAAAGACTTTCTACCAAATAAACGAAGTTAAAGGCTTAAGCGATCCAGTATATATGGCCAAGTTGCGCTTCTCGTATAACCAAAGCCACTTCTATCGAATGGACCCCACTCTTACGAATGAGAAATCAGAAGGCAATGAAGGATGGAAGCGAAATTATATTTGATCGTAAACAGAGCTTTAATGGGATAGCAACGTCTAGGTTGGCAAACAACAGAGAGAGGCTACCCACGGTGGTTTGAGTCGTGATCTGGTGAAGATGCGTGAACGCGCGCCTTTAACTAGTAGTGTCCGCTAAAACAAACATGGTCAGCATCAATGTCGACAGCCCATGCAACTATTTATTTTGGGGATTATTTACCGAGGCGTCAGACATTAGTAAACGTTCCTTCGATAGCTTGTGATGTTGTGCAGCTTCTGGACGTCAGTCCTTACACTATGGTGTCGTTGCATAAAATAATTGCAAATTAAAAATAATCCTTGTTCCTTCCACGTTCTTCAGTTTGTTTCCAGTCGAAAAGAAAAAATAAAATTTAAATCTGTGCATTTTGTATACAAAAAAAGTGAAAAACAATAATTGTTAACTCAATGTGTTTAGAAAAACGTGTTGAACACTGACAACAAATAATGAAACGCTTTTTTCGATACGAAAATTTATAAAATGCACACAGTAAAATTTTAAAAGAAAAATAATAATATGTTTATTGATTTTTATTTTTTTGTTATTATTTATTTTAAGACAACAACAAAAGAAATGTTATACGTACGTAGGTAGTGGGAGGAAATTTGTAGACATTTAGGTGTTCTGGAAATTTTACTTTTTTACCAGAACGCGTAGCTATGGGCGTTCTGGAGCTCTTTGATACTTCTTCTTGCGTGTTAGTCATTGCTTGCGGTGTAATGGCTTCGTTCATGTCACGTTCAGCAGGTGTTGCAGCAAATTCGATACTAAAAGGTTTACCTTCTAGGTAGGCTGCTTTGAGGCGGTCAATGCTGACGTTATCCTCGTGTCCATTTTTGTCAATCGTATAGTACTTTGTTTCATGTTTAAGAACCTTGTATGGCCCTTCGTAGGTTGCGTCGAGAGGTCGGCGTACGGCATCACGACGTACGAAAACGTGTGTTCTATATTTTAAGGCAGGTTGGATAAAGATGTCTGTCGATTGTTGTCGAGTTTGAACTGGCTTGACTGAAAGCATAGCATTTGTAAGCCAGTTCACGTAAGAATTCATATCCAGGTTTGCCGAAGTGGAAGCGGTTTCCACAAACTCACCTGGTAGTCGAAGAGTCGTTCCGTAGACTAATTCGGCGACACAACATCCAACATCTTCCTGTACAGTGCTGCGAATCCCGAGTAAAACTAGTGGTGAGGCGTCGATTCACTGAGGGATGTTTGTTGCTGAAAGTGATGCTTTCAGTTGTCGATGGAATCTTTCTACCAAACTGTTAGTTTGTAGGTCATAGGCGGTCGTCCTGAAACGCATAGTTCCAAGAAGTCTGGTCAGAGCGTGGAACAATCCAGATTCAAACTGACGTCCACGGTATGTCGTTATTATAGATGGACAACCAAAGTTGGCTACCCATCGTTCGACGAAAGCGGGAGCAATCGTTTCACTAGTGATGTCTTCGAGTGGAATCGCTTCTGGCCAGCGTGTGAATCGGTCCACGCATGTCAAAAGATAAGAAAATCCATTTGATTCTGGTAAAGGTCCTACCAAATCAAGGTGGACGTGGTCGAATCGAGCGTCAGGGGTTGAGAAAGTGCCTAGGGGGCATTTATTATATTGAATTACTTTGTTCTTCTGGCAGGCTATGCAAATGCGCGCCCATTCTTTAATATCCTTATTCATCTTTGGCCAGCGGAATCACTCAGTAATCAGTTTACGTGTAGCACGAATCCCAAGATGGCAGAGGTTGTGAAATGTGTCGAAGATGAAGGGTCGATAACTCTTGGGGACGACTGGACGGAATATACCTGTAGAAGAATCACAAATTAAAGTGTTCTTACCTTTTCCAATCGTTTTACTTTGGAGTTGGAGCGTTGTTGCAGCTAACTCGTGATGAAAATCGATATCTTCACTTTGAAGTTGAGCTAGTTTAACAAGGTCGATTCCTTGGATACGATTCAAGGAATGTATTCTCGATAAGGCGTCAGCAACTATATTCTTAGCTCCCGATATATGTCGTATGTCCGTAGAGAATTGGGAGATATAGTCGAGATGACGTGACTCTGGTGGAGAGTACTTATCTAAAGATGACTTCATCGAAAACGTCAGTGGTTTATGGTCGGTGAATATTGCGAATTCCCGGCATTCAATGGAATGTTGAAAATGTCGTACAGCAAAGTACATGGCTAGTTGTTCACGTCCAAAAGTGCTGTACCTCGATTCAGTGTCACGAGAAGAATGCTAAAGGCTGCCAAGCTTGGCCAGTCCATTGTTGCAGAACTGCGCCAATTGCTGGGTCAGAAGCGTCGACCGCAATGTTGACGGAAGCCTTCGTATTGTAGTGTGCCAGCATAGTTACATTTGCTATTGCCTCTTTAATTGCAACGAAGGCTTGCTTTGATTCTGAATCCATTGTGACCACTTTTTTGTTCCCACGAAGTTGATCTGTTAGGGGTTTCACAATAGATGCACAGTTAGGGATTAATCGTCTGTAGAAACTTACTAACCCGTTGAAAGCTCGTAACTGCTTAATGGTTGTTAGTTCCGGATACTTTAGGATTGCCGCCACCTTGTGTTTTTGAAGCTGTATACCATTAGCAACAATAGTATGCCCAGTAAGTCTTGTAAGATCCTTTTTGATGGTTTTGTAGAAAATCCCTCCAAGTAACCTTTTTCTTTGATTGTAATTCGTTGTGTTTCGTTCAAAATACGTTTGTCACCCTTTCTTAATCTGTTTAGTTGTACATTCTAATAATCTTTAATTTCTAAATGAGGTAGTTGCTATTTATTTTTATTGTAATATCTGTGTTTCCTTGCGTTCGTGCTGGATTTCTGTTATTCTTATGAACTTTATACACTTTGTTTTACTGGACGTTTTGGCTTGGGCGGAAGCCATATTGGTCCGTTCCTCTTTTTGATTGTATTACTTGCTTTGACTGGATTTGTGCATTTCCAGATTGTGGGTGGACGCACATTTTCAGAAATTGTATTGTAACAATTAACTTTTGATGCGTTGTTGTTGATATTTCTATAGATTTAGATCTTACTTTCTGGATAGACAACACGCAATCTATCCTAAAGGGATAGAGTAACATTTTTGTGTATTATTTGGAACTTAATTGATTATCCCCATTTTTGGGATAAACTTTGGTTGAGTAACTGGTGGTGACATTTGTTTAGGTAATAATGTACATTTGTATAACTAATTTTATATAGAACCGTTCCTCACCCAACCATTTGTTTTGAATTTCGACTGGGCAAGAGTACGCGTATCTAAACCAACCTCGACAGTTACTCTTCAGTCCAAACTGCCTCAGTTTGGATTCTACAAGTCTTACGAAGTTGTTCCGATTTGACATTTTTGTATATTCATGGTAGTTTTGCATTGCTGCAGTCTTTTAAAAGCTGTGTCCAAATGTTTCATGTGTGTTTCCTTGTCTGAGCTTGCTATCAAGCAGTCGTCGACTTATGCATGGACATAGTCGATCCCGCACAACACGTCGTCGATAAAACGCTGAAACGTTTGTGCTGCATTCTTTAAGCCAAACGGCATTCGGAAAACTTCGTAAAGACCGAACAAGGTTACGATAGCCGTTTTCGAAATGTAATTTTCGGCCATTGGTATTTGATTGTAGGCTTTTACTAGATCAATTTTTGAGAATACTTTCATTCCCTTTAACGTGGTCGTTAGGTCGTGGATGTGATGTAAAGGGTAACGATCTGGCGTAGTTTGTGCGTTAAGACGTCGATAATCACCGGTGGGACGCCAATCATTGCTGTCTTTTTTCGGGACCATATGTAAGGGAGACGACCATGGGCTGCTGGATAAGCGGATTATTGCCAGGTCAATCATGTGATAGAATTCGGGAAACAACAGGGGTCTCTTCACTTCTTTGAGTCCTTGCCATAAGTGTTGTGGTGCCAACACCAATGTGGATTTTCCTTTTGTCGAGGTCAAGATAAGGATCTTTTGCGCGATGAACTTCGTCGTCGAGGATTGTTTGGTCGGCGTTGTTCGTGTAGATAGAGGAAACGAGAAAGAGTATAGCACAATTTAGTTATTTCGTTTTCGGTCTCTAGAGGTTTTTCTGTAACAGAATAAATCTCATTGTGACGAGTTCCGGTGATCTCCAGAATTCGATCAGCAGATGAATCTAGTTCATCTACTGGGTTGTTATTAAATGTTACCAATACTGCTTGCACTTGTTGTGACAGTTTTGATAAGAAGAGTTGACGGAAGAGACCTTCGTCAAGAGTACATTGACCAATTACCTCTTTTATACGCAACAACATTTTGGTCGCTGAACCGCTACCAAGCTCAATGGTGTGAAACAACTCATCAAGACGTTGTCTGTCAGACAAGTCTTCTCGTTGGAAAATTGATCTTTCGAGCTGTTTTTATGGTTCTAGGCAGTCAGGAATAAAAAAAGAAGGGGTGACTCACCAGTTCAATTCACGCGAAAGTGACCCTACAACCGCCAGAAATTGAACGCGTGGATCGTTCACACATTGGTTTTGGAATTCTGCTTCTGCATAGCAGAACCAGGCTTCGACATTTTCTGCCCAGAAAGGAATGAGCTAAAAGTTTGAAGGCGTAGGGTTTTCAGTCCTAATTAGCTTAGGAGTCTGGTCTAACATCATAAAAATCGTAATGAATGCAAATACAAAAATACTGTGAAAAATATGCGGTAAAAAATTGAGCCACCAATAATACTCTGTTTAAAACTCTAAAAAGTAACGAACTCACAGTAAATTATCGTTTCCAGATCACGTCTTGATCACCAATGAAGCGATCCAGTATATATGACCAAGTTGCGCTTCTCGTATAACCAAAGCCACTTCTATCGAATGGACCCCACTCTTACGAATGAGAAATCAGAAGGCAATGAAGGATGGAAGCGAAATTATATTTGATCGTAAACAGAGCTTTAATGGGATAGCAACGTCTAGGCTGGCAAACAACAGAGAGAGGCTACCCACGGTGGTTCGAGTTGTGATCTGGTGAAGATGCGTGAACGCGCGCCTTTAACTAGTAGTGTCCGCTAAAAACAAACATGGTCAGCATCAATGTCGACAGCCCATGCAACTATTTATTTTGGGGATTATTTACCGCTACAAGGCTATTAACAAATAGTTATCAATAATGCGCAGTAACTGCAAGGTATAAAACTTGGTACACTTGTTCAATAAGCGCCACAGATCATCCTTAAGTAATAATGTTCTTTTCACTTCACATGATGGCTTAACTGTTAACGACTTTAATTTTATTATTACCAACCTGCATAGCGATTTCTTTGTTAGCATAGGTGAACCTCTGAATGGACACTATTAATTTGGCGACTAACCATAAAAAATTTGTTTCCTTCATTCATGATAACATTTCTAAATCAACAACGTCATTCAGGACGTCAAGATAGTAATGATAACTGTTGATAAGATGACATGGCATCTATTTACTTTAAAATCGGTCAAATTAATATACAAATAATCCTTCCAAAACAGTTTATTTGTAATTCCCAACATAGTTTCTCAAAACTGGGTCTTGTATGTGTTGTTTCTTTGAGCTTTACAATTTAATTTTCACTAAATGAAGTTTCAAGCACATCTTATTAATATTGCACTTAGACATATTCAAAGCTTTTGACTTGGTTATCCAAAGGCTTCTTAAAGACAAACATTCCTCAAAATGAAATTAGGAATCCATTACTTAAATCATTGGGCTTTTTTGTCAGTGACTTAACCGTGACGTTATACACAAGAGAATTAACTGTAAATCTAACTCGCTGAATTACCTACACTAGCATGTACTCGCAATTGTGACCAACATCTCGTCGACTGTTTACTTGTCCGAAACTAAATCAAGAAGATATAAACACAGTACTAAGAATATTCGATTCTATTTTGTCGCAACTCTGTATATACGATTACAACAAAGATCTTGTCGTAATTAGAGTACTAAGCATATTAAAAATCCACTACAATTAATGACAAATACCAAGGTCACTGCGGTGAAAATGAACGGCAGTACTGGTTACCGCCTACTTTGCAATTAATAAAAAAATAGTAAAAATAAGAATATTCACATGGAAAGTAGCATGGATATACACATTACCTTCAAGTGTGTTCTGTGTCTTCTTGATTATTGCCTGATATGTTCCGCTAGTTGAGAGTCAAAATTCCTAGAAATACTTTATCCACCGTATGATTTACATACTAATATTTACAAATCATCAGTTGGCACTGAAATCGTGATCGCAGTACTCACAAATTGTCAAATTATATTCCTTCATTTAAATAAATAAGAACGCTTCTACTGTTTTCACTGACTAAGTAACCTGTAAGGATTTTCATCCCTAAGTTTTGTTGTTAAGAATACTGACATTGTCACTGTGGGTTGTATCAAGAAAATCAAGCACTACCTTACGAATGGACATCTTCTGATCTAGTGTTGGTTTGATTGTAGAAATAAACGTTTCAATAATCATTCTTGTCTCAAAACAAGTTTGTTGGTAGTGTATATTTATAAAGTTATGCCAACCCTTTGTTATATATGACCGTCAAAGTAAAGCTCCTTTCTGTATTAATGATTAATGTGAATTTTCAAACGTAACCTGTGACGCATATTACTGATAATTACAAAGACCTGTAGGCCACAATCGTTCGCCTGATCCACAATAAAATTGCATCTATGAGTCCAGAGGTACAATTTCTATTCATATATCATCTTTAGTCATTATTACCCTTCAAGCTATTGAAATGTGATATACTGTCTCCCTCAGGAATATAGCCATGGAATCCATACATATCAAGTAACACCATAATATTGAAATGTTCAAATGCTGCAACTACCGAATCAATGTGGTTTCCTAACGAATAATCTTATTTGTTGATTGTTAACAATTCTTGGAAGTTCTTTAGAAGTTCATCATAGTTACATTATAACCATCACTCTTGTCACTCTATCCATCCAGGTTGTGTAAAATCAACTAAATCGACTATGTTCACTATTATATTGTTACAAAATTATCAAATATCATTCAGTCGGTCAGTCAGTGAAGAAAATCACAGTATCTGGCACATTTATCCATACATCCAAGTTACTACATCACATTTGGTCAGGTATGCGATCAGATGTATCAATCAAATCAGTTGATGGAAGTTTATGCATTCAGCTACTATGATGAATCAAGGCGATGATGTTAAACATATACAAAGGTCCTAAACAACGTCGAATAATAAATACTTAGTCATTGTTTTAACTAAATATTTTGATAAACCTCGCTTATCAATAATCACTGATCGAAATCAGATAGTGATCAATATTTAGAAAACTGCATTAACTCAAATATACAGAGTTAATGCATGTAAACAGTCTCCTATATTTCTCAATGATCTACTACTTCTGAAAGATGATAAATAGTCATGATAGTGCATATTTATATTACTACTAGAATATATACAGTAGTTTGAATTGTATTTAAACAAATTGATGAACACAATGAAACATTAGGATTAACTATATATCAGCTTATAAATATATTAATGCGGCAAACTGAAAAGTGGATTATGTTTGAAGAATTAATAAAATCATTAAATAAGCATGATAATAATTGTGATGGTATTAACCACCGGTCGTAACATTTAACAAGGTAGTTGAAGTTTCATCGTTGATTCATCATAGACTCAAATGTCAGTGCCCAAATTCATGGTAAGTATTAACTTTGTCAATTCTTAAATTGATAAATTCTATATCTGCTAAAGCCAGTCCAAATTAGATTCTTATAGCCACATCGTTTGTTTGACAGTATACTATTCTAATAAACTTGAATTAGACATCTTAATGGGAATATACATAGTGTCGATTGTTGATTGTGTCCAAGGATGGATATACACTCTAAATACTCAATGATTTCATCACATGAATTTCATGCTACTTAATAAAATCAACATCATCATAATCATCATCGTCATCATGAAAATCATCCAAATCATTATAACCACCATCAGAGAACACAGCCTCATAATGATCACTAAGAGCTGAATAAAAATGATTATTCATGAAATCAATTCGCTTTCAATAAACACACACACACACAAATGAAGAGGAATTTGTCACTCATCTACACACACACACACACTCACACACATAAACGAAATTCACCCTGAGGACGACAATATTAGTTTACTGATTCTTAATTCATATTCAATCCTCATTAAATAATCCGGAGAATAATGCAATTCGGAGAGTTTCAGTAAACACCTCGTTGTTTGTTCCAACTAAATAGAAGTGAAAGAGAAACACAGAATTATTTTCCTTCTTTCTTTCTTTCTAACTTTCTATCATTTAATTAAAGTCAATGGAATGTTTTGTTATTGACAGAAATCTCTGTATGTAGGTCAACAGAGGCATCAGAATGGATGTGATTAGGCCATTTTCACTATTATTAGATACATTATTGACTGATTCATATGAGTTTATTAGTGCGATACACCACACATAGACTAAATGAATGAGTAAAATTTATGAGTTTAGATAGACGATTGTTTCATTTGAGTGTAGATAAACCAACATTCATTGTTATGCACTTTATTTTCTAATGAAACTTATTGCACTACAGTCAAGTAGATGTGGCGTCATATTTGAAAGTGTCGAATAGTGTGTTCGAACCCGTTCAGTAATTGTAATCACTGGTTAGAGCGTCACTTTGATTAGCACAGTTATATTCATTCATTACATTACACTAGATCATGATTTTCAATGACATTTCGTTTGAAAAATTCATTTATGCATAAAAGTCTGTCAAAACTTCTATATCCTTTCCATCTAAGGTCGAGATCCTATTGATGTATAAATTCGTGTCACAAGTCTAGTCGTTAATTTTAATCAGTGGTTAAGGCATAATAATAATGAAACAGAGTGAAGTTCTCACTTCTATTGTCTGAAACTAAAAATAATTTGAATTGACTCATAATTATCGTCGTTGTTTAAGTTAAATGTACTAAAATCGACCGGTACACTTACGATATACAGAGAGGAAAATCTAAGGCCAACAATCTTTAATGCAAATAAATAAACAGTGAGATTAGATTTTGTAAGGAATGTATGGTGGGTTGTAATTCATCTATGATACCCATATCACAGTATTAGTGAGGTGATGTAGTGAACTGAAATCATCAAGAAAAACTAGACACATGTAACGTTAGATGTAAAACGACATTCTCAATCAATTCACCGATATTTGAGGTATGAAATGATTGCAAATTAGCAGCGTTTATGTTAGCTTGTGACAATTTTCAACACAAGGTGACCAAGTATTAATCTTCAAGTTGTTACTTGGATCTGGTCTATTCCTCTCTTGTTTGATTGTATTCAGTGATGTGATACTTAACTACAGCGCGTCAGCAACTATTTCATAGTTGATTGGATATCTGTTAGTATTGTGATGACGTAATTCACAGGTTGAAATGAATGAAACACAACGTGTGATTGTTGATTTGATTTTCCTAAGCTGAATTGTTGGATTGATAAGACGATCAAAAATAATGATGCTTAACGGGATTACTGACTTTTGTTTGTTGATTTTCTCAACATACAACGCTAAATTCAAAATAGAGGCATCCATTAAAAGGCTTTATAAGTCAATTTGTTTCATCAGAAGTCGATTGCCTCAGCAATCAAATCAGTTGATGTTAAATTGATGGTTACTGATTAGATAAAATTAAGCAAATGACCGAGCCGGTTCTCGTATGAGTTTTCAGCATAAAAAGCTTATAGATCATCAGCGACTGTTTTTTCGTCATTTCTCCCATTCCGAAAATTCTACGAGTAAGATATTCGAATTCCACTTACACATATTTACAGCTTATTGAAGAAGAGTTCAGCGAATGTTTACATTGAATCACCACAGCGAAATTACTTCAATAGTTTATCTATTTGTATATTCACTTAAATCTGGTTATCAAAGGGGATCATCAGATAAAGCTACCGTGTAGATGATATTTACATTCAAATACCTACAGTGATGATGTCAATCCAAAGTTATTAAATGGAAACAACATCGAAGGTATTAAGATGCCTGTGGCTGTTAAGTTGCTACACTGAACCAACTAGTCAGTTGAATTATATACTATATCAAGAACAAAATTTAGTTTAATGAAAAGTGAGAAGCAGAAACCACTAAGTTACTAAATACGACTTTCAGATGTGCACAAACACAACACCACTAGGGGTCGAACACAGGATATTTAGACTTTTATGGATGAATGAATTCTCTTAATGAGATGTATGAAATGATGTTGAAAAAAAATTACTCAACCTTGTCTAAAAGCCTACACCAACGTTTAGCATCATAACAACTATTACCACTTATAAAATTAACTAACTTCAAGTTAAACATCAGTTGTAAAGGATAAAGCACTAACCAGCTGTTTCACTCTAGTTGAAGCATCTTTAGTGGTACTCTGGGGATTCCTACTAAGACACAGGTATTGTTTCGAAAGCATAACCTTCAAACTTGATTCACGGTCATACAATACCATTTAAAGCATGAATTTCAAAATGTGAACCTGATGAAGATAAAGTACTGTGCCACACGATCATGATGGTAATGCGAAGATGGGAAATACATAGATTGTGTATGTCAGGTCAGTGCTGATATTTGATTGATGGTGATCTATGAGTTAAATTACAGAACCGAGAATGTGTCGGTGAATTAATCAAAGTGGTTGCACCTTGACATTCGATTAACGAATACACGAACATAAGTTCACAGTGATATAGCGCAATCTACTATCGCATATATTAATCGGTGTACTCAGACAAACACAAACACTTAAATGAAGTGGAATACGTCAAGATTCAGAGGATGCTTCATTCTATGTGAAGTAATCTCTGATGATATTGTCCTGTAAAGCAACGAAACAACCTTAATTTATTTGTCTAGCCTAAAAAGCATAACACCATCAAATAATTTCGATCTGTTATAACAATTTAGTCACGAAATGCAGCCACACACACAAATGAACCAACATTAGTTTATTGAATAATGGAAAGCTGAAATCACTAACCAACTATATCATTATCAGAAGTAATTGTTTCGTGGATGTGCATAAACACAACAACAATGGAGGTCGAACACAGGATATTCAGACTTTTATGCATAAATGAATTTTTCAAACGAAATGTCATTGAAAATCATGATCTAGTGATATGTAATAAATGAATATAACTGTGCTAATAAAAGTGATGCTCTAACCACTAATGAAAATTATTGAACGGGCTCAAACACACCATCCGACACTTCCAAATATGACGCCACATCTACTTGACTGTAGTGCAATAAGTTTCATTAGAAAATAAAGTGCATAACAATGAATGTTGGTTTATCTACACTCAAATGAAACAATCGTCTATCTAAACTCATATATTTCACTCATTCATTAAGTCTAAGTGTGGTGTATCTCACTAGTAAACTCATATGAATCAGTCAATAATGTATCTAATAATAGTGAAAATGGCCTAATCACATCCATTCTGATGCCTCTGTTGACCTACATACAGAGATTTCTGTCAATAACAAAACATTCCATTGACTTTAATTAAATGATAGAAAGTTAGAAAGAAAGAAAGAAGGAAAATAATTCTGTGTTTCTCTTTCACTTCTATTTAGTTGGAACAAATAACGAGGTGTTTACTGAAACTCTACAAATTGTCTTAATCTACTGATTATGAATTTGTTATGAGGACTGAATATGAATTAGGAATCAACAAACGGATATAGTCGGCTTCATGGTGAATTTCGTGTGTGTGTGTTTATCGAATGCGAGTTGATTTCATGAATAATCATTTTTATTCAGCTCTTAGTGATCATTATGAGGCTGTGTTTGTTGACGGTGATTATACTGACTCGGATGATTCTCATGATCATGATTATTATGATGATAATGATGATTTTATTAAGTAGCATGAAATTCATGTGATTAAATCATTGAGTAGTTAGAGTGCATATCCATCCCTAGACAACAGCCAACAATCGACACTATGTATATTCACATAAGGATGTCTAATTCAAGTTCATTAGAATGGTATACTGTCAGACAGACGATGTGGCTATAAAAATTCAATTTGGGCTAAATCTGGGAGATATCAAATTTATCGAATTCAAAAACATTAAAGTCTATACCAGGTTAATCGTTAATTTTGAAATTTTGGCGTGTATAAACTCAAGTTCTATGTGACATTATCATGATAGTATTGCGAAGAAATGAAATAATTAAATTGTGCATCTCAGGTCAAATTCATTATCATCATCATCATCATCATCATCATCATCATCATCAAAGCAATCAAATAAACCATACTCATCAACAACACTTTTGTACAAACTGCGATTGAACAGATTAAACATATTCGTAGACACTCTCAGGTATCATACCACGTTTACTTGACTTGATTAAAAATAACCTGTTTCAGAATAGGAAGTGTATATCAATGAATGTTAGTTTATCTACAGCTAAGCAAACAACCGTCCTAATCATTACACTGGTTCCACTCATTCATTCAATCTAGTCAATATAGTCAGCCTCATGAAAAATTCATATGAACCTAACCGTCATTGATTCAAGTTATGATAAAAATGGCATGATCTCGTTGGCTGTGATACTTCTGTTGTACATTCATATGAATCATAATTGTATATAGAACTGCTCAATACCCATGCATTTGTTGTGAATTTCGATTAGTCAAAGTTACCCGTGTCAAGAACATCATTGACAGTTAGTTATTCTCCCTTGTAAACTGCTTCAGTTTGCCAACTACAATGATCACCTCAGTCATTTGTATTATTATTATTATTATTTCAATGTAGACTAGACAACATTTTCACTTTATCATTTTAATTAGATAAATTAAAACAAAACAAAAAAGTTTTCTTTATCTTGTGAAAAGAAGTTCATCAGACAAGTCGGTGAAACTGATCAGATTGTTCTGAATGAAAATCTCTCGGTCAACTCTCTTATCATGTGAATGAGTTGAAATGTGTGTTGTGTACAGTTTGTTTTTGCACATATTTCAATGTCTTGTTACTTTTATCTACAGAAATATTGAAAGTAGAAAAAGTTAATTAAACTTTTAGATTTCTATTGAGAATATTCTCTGTCAATAGGTTATTTCACGCAATTCTCTACAGCACACTGATTCTCTCTCGCGCACATCGAACATGATGAGACTGACTCATCAGCTTGCTAGATGACATAATAAAATGAAACAGAGTGAAGTTCCAATGTTGACTTATTACTTGTAAAGAAAATAAATTGAATGTCATCTGATTGCCTAATAAACAATAAAGATGAATGGAATCAAGACAGAAAATTAAACAGTGACTACTGTCCATACTAATTCTCTTCTGTATTAATACAATTTCACGCCGTTTTAATATCACAATATACTATGGTGACTAATACACATTCACAATTCATAGGCTGAGTGCATGTATTCAAAGTCAGTAACGATGAATATGAGAGAATGAAATGTGAAATGGACGTGTGCTACTTCTGATATAGTTGGCTATACGTTATTTAGAGAAAGTCTCATCCTATGAGATAAGTGATCCATATGTTGCTTGGCAAAACTCTTCTCTCAATCATCGATACCAAACTGTTGAATTTATCTCCTTCCTATTGAAGGTTGATTCGGTATTAATATGGATGCTGGTTGTACATGCTCAATTAAAGATTTTTTTCAAAGGTTCAGCCTTCACTTTTATTCTCACAGTTATACTCATTATCAGCAGATCTTGTTTCTCAATGACGTCATTAACTTTTCATTTGAGCAATTCACTTATCCCCTTTAAAGAGAAATTCAATTGTTCTTGTCATAATCAGCATTTCTATGTAGAAAATGGTAAAAACCAACCATCAGCAAAGTCCACTAGAATTATCCAGGATATCTTACGTTTGAAATCTAAATCGACACTAAAGTGAGTCGTGTAAGTCTAACATAACAACAACAACCTAATAATTCTACAATAAGAATAGGTCATATGATATTTGTTATGGTCTTAGAAAAGATAAAACATGTAAACTATGCTGTTACACAATTAACATATAGTACTTTATGCCGTAAATATGAACAGTATTTATTTCATGAAGAGCATTCATCTAGTTCAACGAAATTATTGATTGTCGCCAACATACCCTGAAGCCTCTGGAGTGTAATCTAGGTTGAACAATGCTGAGGAGTCGCATACTAGAATGAAACAGCTGTCCAGTGCCCTATGTTTTACTGTGGTATCCTACTCACATGAATGTGTAACGAATTCAATCAACTAGACTTAATACCAATTATCGTAAACTATCTTCATTCAGTATCCTTAATAGAATAGTTCCATAGATTAGCATCATATACATGCATGTACATGCAAATATACTACTAAGAATTTCAAAAGTCATTGTCATATTTGTTTGTTGCTTAGTTCATGGTTTCTTTTTGCTTACCATTTTTTGTAAAGGATTCTTTCTGTTCAGTAAAATTTTTAAATGTTATGTAGACAACTAAATACCTTGTGAGCTGACATTCTGCATGACTTAATGGTGTTATCTTAGTCGAATTAGAAACAGAACTTACAAATGCGTGAGTATCGTTTCCTAATGAAATGAAAGTAATTCGGTGCACCGTTATATATTCTTCATGTGTTGAAGGTTGACGAGTTCCAAACTGTTCCTGTAAGTGAATTGCGTAAACTGATTTATGGTAATCAAACAACAGTCATCATTTTTATTATCTGAAATTGTAAACGACTCTGATGAATCACTGTCAACGGTAAACACTGTAGGCATGATATTATGGTGATGTTGTGTTGTAGGTAGTGTAGACTAGTAATCTGTGGTTGAAGCACGAATGTCATTTACATAGGTGATTGATTCTGCTAATTCATGATCAACAGTTGGTGTTTTATGAGTTTTTTGATAATGATGACGATGATGACAGTGTGTTTCAGATTATAACACTTCATAAAGTTTCATCGGATCATTTTCTTTATGTTAATGTGTGAATGTCTCCGTTTTCGCTGATGGTGATTATAATGACTCGGATGATTCTCATGATGACGATGATGATTATGATGTTGTTGATTTTATTAAGTAGCATGAAATTGATGTGATCAAATCATTGAGTATTTAGAGTGTATATCCAACCCCAGACAACAGCCAACAATCGACACTATGTATATTCACATAAAGATGTCTAATTCAAATTCATTGGAATTTTTATACTGTCACACCCTATTGAATGTTGGTATTCATTTAATTATGTGATATTCTGATCAAGCTGGAACTAGTTCATTTTTCTGCAGTGCATTGGCAATGTTGTTTCAATGATGCATTCACTGTTGTCGTTTGTGATATTTGCAGTAATGTGGACGATGCAAATTATTTTGCATGTTGACAATGAGTATGACTTGTTTAGCGATGATGATGATGATGATGCGGATGATGGTGATAACGATTATAAATGTTGATTCAAATAGTAATGTGGATGATTATGATAACTTAGCATGGAATTAGTGATGATTTGTATAATGATGACAATAATTGTGCTGATGACATGCATGATGAATTGTATTATTATTCATTATAAAAATAACAAGACCTTGTCTAATTCGACCAAGTTTCAGAATGTATTTAGATGCATAATACCCATTTCAAATTTTTCAACTTATGTATAAAACGTAGTGAATGAAATCCATAATCAACGATTCACTATATTCTACGTATTCCGTTACTGGTGCTGAGGCCTAATTATCATTTTTACCACTGAATTATATATTGATCGCATTAAATACAGCCCATCTTCATGAACTTCAAGTATAAATATCGCATACTCATTCAGGCATTAAAATCAAAATATCCTGTGTTTGAGTCTCCAGCAAATCTGTGATTACGTACATTCATAGAAAAATTACATGCAAGAATGAAATGGTTGGTTATGTTATTCTATCTACTCAGATAGACACAAACACTTATATGTAATGGAATACGTCAAGAGTTAGAGGATGATTTATTCTATGTGAAGTAATCACTGATGATATTGTCCTCTAAAGCAACGAAACCTTTTCAATTCATTTGTCTAGCCCCATAGGCTGTATTTTTATCACTGCTGCTAATGTCTAATTATCACTTTTTACCATTGAATAACATAGCGATTACACTAATTACAGATCGTCTTCATTTACCTCAAAAATAAAGATAAAGTACTCATATCAAACCTCTGAGAGTTGGAGCAATAATTACTTTTGATTAAGTCTAATTTCGAATGAATGTGTATTCTACTTCTGATTCCAACCCTTATCCTCCTACTTTTGAAATTCGCAAAGGTACAGTTGGTGCTTTCTTAGTTTAATAACGCACACCTTCTAATATGACGATACTCGAGATGTCAAATTTCCTAAGTACTTGTTGTTAAACGTCAAGAATTTGGATTTAAATTCTTGATGTATTAACAGAAGTGAACGAGTAAGGTATTTCATAGAGAAACGAAACAGCTGTCTGTTTTTCTAAGTTTTCAGTTTTACTCAATGGACAATAGTCAATAAAGTATACAAACGCCTTCATTATTTTAAGTTGAATAGTGTGGCAGTAATCGAGTTGATGCATCCGGGACTCAAGCTATTCAGCAGCCAAATTATCATTTAGCTTATCCATGTAAATCAGTCGAAACATCATTTTGTGAGAACGTCCTCAAATAGAAGTTTCTTGATCAGTTATCGCACTACTCAAAGAAGGAAACGCAACAACTCAAATATTAAACACAATGAATCAGTAGAATGCAACATTAATCAGATTATCACTAAGTTGTGGCAGAAGAATGAAGAGTGGCTATTTAAAATGAACGAATAAATAAGCATGATGATCATGGTGAAGATGATGATGATTATGATAATCACCCAGTCGTAACCTTTAGCAAGGCAGTTGAAGTTTCATTACTGAATCATTTAAGATTAAAATGCCAGTGCCCAAATTCATGGTGTGTATTAACTTTGTCAATTCTTAGATTGATAAATTCGATAGCAGATAGAGCCAGTCGAAATTAAATTATTATAGCCATATCATCTGATTGACAGTATACCATTCTAATGAACTTGAATTAGACATCCTTATGTGAATATACATAGTGTCGATTGTTGGCTGTTGTCTAGGGATGGATATGCACTCTAACTACTCAATGATTTAATCACATGAATTTCATGCTACTTAATAAAATCATCATTATCATCATAATAATCATGATCATGAGAATCATCCGAGTCAGTATAATCACCGTCAACAAACACAGCCTCATAATGATCACTAAGAGCTGAATAAAAATGATTATTCATGAAATCAACTCGCATTCGATAAACACACACACACGAAATTCACCATGAAGCCGACTATATCCGTTTGTTGATTCCTAATTCATATTCAGTCCTCATAACAAATTCATAATCAGTAGATTAAGACAATTTGTAGAGTTTCAGTAAACACCTCGTTATTTGTTCCAACTAAATAGAAGTGAAAGAGAAACACAGAATTATTTTCCTTCTTTCTTTCTTTCTAACTTTCTATCATTTAATTAAAGTCAATGGAATGTTTTGTTATTGACAGAAATCTCTGTATGTAGGTCAACAGAGGCATCAGAATGGATGTGATTAGGCCATTTTCACTATTATTAGATACATTATTGACTGATTCATATGAGTTTACTAGTGAGATACACCACACTTAGACTTAATGAATGAGTGAAATATATGAGTTTAGATAGACGATTGTTTCATTTGAGTGTAGATAAACCAACATTCATTGTTATGCACTTTATTTTCTAATGAAACTTATTGCACTACAGTCAAGTAGATGTGGCGTCATATTTGAAGGTATCGAATGATGTGTTCGAGCCCGTTCGATAATTATCATTAGTGGTTCGAGCATCACTTTTATTAGCACAGTTATATTCATTTATTACATATCACTAGATCATGATTTTCAATGACATTTCGTTTGAAAAATTCATTTATGCATAAAAGTCTGAATATCCTGTGTTCGACCTCCATTGTTGTTGTGTTTATGCACATCCACGAAACAATTACTTCTGATAATGATATAGTTGGTTAGTGATTTCAGCTTTCCATTATTCAATAAACTAATGTTGGTTCATTTGTGTGTGTGGCTGCATTTCGTGACTAAATTGTTATAACAGATCGAAATTATTTGATGGTGTTATGCTTTTTAGGCTAGACAAATAAATTAAGGTTGTTTCGTTGCTTTACAGGACAATATCATCAGAGATTACTTCACATAGAATGAAGCATCCTCTGAATCTTGACGTATTCCACTTCATTTAAGTGTTTGTGTTTGTCTGAGTACACCGATTAATATATGCGATAGTAGATTGCGACATATCACTGTTAGCTTACGTCCGTGTATTCATAGATAGAATGGCAGGGTGCAACGACTTTGATTAATTGATTGGACGAAGGATTGATTCGATAACGACTAAGTGAATGCCTATAAAATGTTAATTTCTTCTTCAAATATTCAATATTATAAAAATAACATCGACACATTCTCGGTTCTGTAATTTATCTCAGAGTTCATCATCGATCAAATATCAACACTGACCTGACATATACAATCTATGTGTTTCGCATCTCCGCACTAACATCGTGATCATGTGGCTCAATACTTGATCTTCATCATGTTCACATTTTGAAATTCATGCTTTCATTAGTATTGTATGACCGTGATTCAAGATTGAAGGTTATGCTTTCGAAACAATACCTGTGTCTTAGTAGGAATCCCCAGAGTACCACTAAAGATGCTTCAACTAGAGTGAAACAGCTGGTTAATGCTTTGTCCTTTACAACTGATGTTTAACTTGAAGTTAGTTAATTTTATAAGTGGTAATATTTGTAATAATGCTACACGTTGGTGTAGGCTTTAAGATAACTTCTGTAAGTTTGAGTAATTTATTTTCAACAACACGTCATACATCTCATTCAGAGAATTCATTCATGCATAAATTCTGAATATTCTCTGTTCGACCCCTAGTGGTGTTGTGTTTGTGCACATCTGATTGTCGTATCTGGTAACTTAGTGGTTTCTGCTTTTTACTATTCAATAAACTAAATTTTGTTCTTGACATAATATCTAATTCAAGTGACTAGTTGGTTCAGTGTAGCAACATAACAGCCACAAGCATCATGATACCTTCGATGCTGTTTCCATTTAATAACTTTGGATTGACATCATCACTCTGTAGGTATTTGAATGTAAATATCATCTACACGGTAGCTTTATCTGATGATCCCCTTTGATAACCAGATTTAAGTGAATATACAAATAGATAAACTATTGAAGTAATTTCGCTGTGGTGATTCAATGTAAACATTCGCTGAACTCTTCTTCAATAAGCTGTAAATATGTGTAAGTGGAATTCGAATATCTTACTCGTAGAATTTTCGGAATGGGAGAAATGACGAAAAAACAGTCGCTGATGATCTATAAGCTTTTTATGCTGAAAACTCATACGAGAACCGGCTCGGTCATTTGCTTAATTTTATCTAATCAGTAACCATCAATTTAACATCAACTGATTTGATTGCTGAGGCAATCGACTTCTGATGAAACAAATTGACTTATAAAGCCTTTTAATGGATGCCTCTATTTTGAATTTAGCGTTGTATGTTGAGAAAATCAACAAACAAAAGTCAGTAATCCCGTTAAGCATCATTATTTTTGATCGTCTTATCAATCCAACAATTCAGCTTAGGAAAATCAAATCAACAATCACACGTTGTGTTTCATTCATTTCAACCTGTGAATTACGTCATCACAATACTAACAGATATCCAATCAACTATGAAATAGTTGCTGACGCGCTGTAGTTAAGTATCACATCACTGAATACAATCAAACAAGAGAGGAATAGACCAGATCCAAGTAACAACTTGAAGATTAATACTTGGTCACCTTGTGTTGAAAATTGTCACAAGCTAACATAAACGCTGCTAATTTGCAATCATTTCATACCTCAAATATCGGTGAATTGATGGAGAATGTCGTTTTACATCTAACGTTACATGTGTCTAGTTTTTCTTGATGATTTCAGTTCACTACATCACCTCACTAATACTGTGATATGGGTATCATAGATGAATTACAACCCACCATACATTCCTTACAAAATCTAATCTCACTGTTTATTTATTTGCATTAAAGATTGTTGGCCTTAGATTTTCCTCTCTGTATATCGTAAGTGTACCGGTCGATTTTAGTACATTTAACTTAAACAACGACGATAATTATGAGTCAATTCAAATTATTTTTAGTTTCAGACAATAGAAGTGAGTATGTTTCCAGTAGGTTAATAAGAAGAACATGATGACTAAGTGATGTGTGTTGACTGCCGTACTCATAAAACATACAATGTAATCGATGTAGGTTCAATGCGCCAAATAACACATTCAATCAACGTATCAAATCCGACTACTGTAATAGACACCAATGATTAGTTGGTGGTTACTTGTAACTTTTATCCAATCAGTGAATTACACAGCATATTGAAGTGTGTATTTAAGTCGACGTGAATGTAAGAAATTTCATTCTTTACTTGATGTTAGCAGCGATGAGTTTTCATCTGAATCAAATGAATTCCTTGTTATACTGGCTTATACCTTCAATGATATACTTCAATATACTGTATCTAGTTAACAGTGTAGCATTGGATGAGTATGTAAGTGATTTTGTAAAATTGGTTTGCACTAATAATATAATGAATTTCTAGTATGTTGAATCGGAAACAACGCAATCGCATGTTCCTGGACATGACCGATTTCCTAATAACACAGTTGAAAGTAGATTGTTTGTAGGTTGTGTATTTCAAGTGAATAAGCTGAGAAAATTAAATGAATTTAGATTAAACAAATCGGGTTCGTCGTGAATGTCCATCAGTCTGAATTAAAATCAGCAATTGTATTCAGAAATGGTAAGCGATCACTTTTTGCATGTTTAGTGTATCAATCCACGTGTATTTTTATGTTAAGAAGTCACATTGAATATCCGTTAGACAGAATCGTTTCAGACATTATGCAATGAAACAACACTGTGAATAAATTAATGAATCGAGTGAATGTTGCACACTTAAGATACAGTTACATCACTCAAAGCAACTTCAACTATGATGCATTCCACATGTTTGATTTGATTGTTAACTCAAATGAAACAATCTCATTTTAGTATTGAATGTATCACACTTTACAATTTCAATATGTTGATGTTGTTGTTTTTTACTTAGAATCGACTGTGTATATGGCTGATACCTTTAAACAGGACAATCCAATGAGATCGTTTCGAATTGTTGGTGCGAATTCAGATCAAAATGAATTGCGTATACATTCTTTTAGTAAGTTTACTTCTATTGTTTTTCACGTTTAATTTAATTGAAGTCCAACTTAGCGTTATTTAGTAATAATAGTGATTCTTTTGAAAAGACTTGATAACGTGTACACTTTTAAATGTGGCAATTTACACACTTCAACAACAACACCGTCAACGTCAACAGAATAACAAACGCATTAGGAAGCAAAGCAGATTCAAGATAGTCTTGCGATTATATCATTCATGAGTTGTTTAACAGGCGATAAAATAAGCTAAGTGGATGTAGTTTATTCACATGAATCATACGATACCCCACTATAAATCACATCACAACAACCTTTTCTCCATGTTTATTTCTGGTAGGATAAAAATTGTTGTTTAATTGTTATAAGCGAGAGGGTAATTGTATACTTTCTCTAAATTTGCAGCTAATGCGCTACAGGTTGCTTGGAAAGGCCTGTATTACTGCAAACCAGACCATGAAACAAGTGGTAAGTACCAACATGTTATTCTATTTGCTTGACACCATGATATTCAATATTATCAAGTAGTCGTTAGGGCACGAATACATTTACTGAATCCTATAACAATCTACTTTCAATTAACTACCATTATTTCCATTGAAGTTAACGATAATTATGTGTAATCATGAGTGGAACTGACACTTCGTTGCAAATACATTAACATGAACTGACTAACTACCTGTAGATTCATTAAAATTTTCACATTCAACTGAAATGATCATTGTGTACAAATGTTGTCCAGATCAACAATGAAGCTTCTCACTTCAATTGGTCAGGAGGAAACAGTTAATGTGCCGTTGTATTTTACTTTTCAGTCACATCCATCCTAAATGTTGCCTGTTGTCAAACTGAGAATATTCACTCTACTCTGTGATAATTTTAACTTCACATAATAAAATAGAGGTTCATTAGTTCACACATTCAACTTCATTTAATTGAATGCATTAGGCAAATCATCATTCAATACAGTCAATTCATATTTGACTCTCTTTCTATTTGTTCGATTGTTACTGATAACGAATTAAGTAGTTTGTTGATGAAAATTCACAATTTAGTTATCGATTAATTGTCATATTTTTGTTTATTTTTTGTAGCCGATATTAACACGCATTTCTATGACGATGGAGCCATTGGATTTTATATTGTTCAGGTAAGTTTTCTACTTGATGTAAATTAATCAATCATTGATTGTGAATGTTGTTGTCTAGTTCACTACGATCACCGAATCAGTATTCTCATATTCCTGATTCAACCACAATTTAAACGATTATTTGAAACAATTCGATCAAAGTGTAGACTGTCTACGATCCACCTGTTGGTTAGGTTTGCTACAAATTTATACGCTTTCAAAGGATCGTCAAATCACGTGCACTTTGAGGTGAACACGAACTCATCGAAACCCACTCGTATTTCAAAGTTTGCTCAACACAACTACAACATGCATCATGTTAATTAGTCAGTACAATGACCTGTGAACAGTTCTCGATATGAGCTTACGGACTACGACGTCATTGTTCATCATATAACTGATATGATGACACTCAACAACATGGAGGAATAAATATCATTACCTCACACAGTGAACTGAACCACAATGTTAGTTGATTTCTATCTTGAATACAAAATTATACCTCACAGACATCATTCAATGTGACCATCTATTTGTTTTTGTCATCCAGGTGTATAATCAAAATGATAATTGTAATATGACAATAGTATTCGCAGATGGAAAGTATGAAGGCAATAAAGATAGAGGTAAGGCATATTTCAATATTGTGTATATATGAAATCACAGTAGGAGTATCTTCATTTTGATAAAGTGATGTTGATGAACCTGCAGATCTAATAAATTTGCTTCACTCATCATATCAACATATGGATTAAGTGAACTTGACAGAATTATATTGACTATTGATGATGTCGACTGAATGTTTCATTAAGATGATGTGTGACATTCATCATAATTCAATGCAAATTAGGGTTAACAAGTTTCCAGCATGTCGACAGGTTTGTTTAACTGAACAATTTCACCAACAACTTTTATCAGAATGGAATGACATCAAAGTAGACATCTGAAGTAACTAAAAATGTCAACATCATTTTTGTGTCATTCATATTTGTGATAATTTTCTTAAATTGAATTTCATCCAGAAGGAAAAATTGTCAATGAAAAAGTTATTTTGAAGAAAGTTATTCCAGGTTCTGAGATTTCAGATGCGAAATATATTTTGTTTATACCACTACCAAGTGAGTTGAATCGAATTCATACAGTTTTATGTTCATGTGTGTGTGTGTTTCTACGAAGTAAGTTCCCTTCTCTTTTCCTCTAATATCCTAAATTTACTTAATAATCGAAAAATTTCAACCAATTTCATACACTTTGTCCCCTTTATTATTTTCATGAAACGTTTCAAACAAGTTGTACTGTCAATTATCCATGAAGTTAAAGTGTTTAACAATGATGCACAGTTTTTTTCAGTAAGGTAGGTGTTTAATGAATTCCATTGAGTCGGGAATCGCCTTCTTGACACTGATGATGTTTATCTATGAATCATAAAACTACAACGTGTTCCCATGAACATTGTGTCTGCTTGATCGTCCATGTCACATTGATCGTGCACACTCGTTCAAATTGTCAAGTTGACTGTCGATTGTGTTGTTCTCCATCATTTATTGCTGAAGTCTAAATCCAATTCAAACAGTTTGTTACTTGTTTTACACTTGCAAATCTCCTATTGAAAATGTTCTTGTAGGGGAATGTAGTTCAGGCGTTTTTAAATTGTTAATTCGACACTTGCTGTCAGTCACAACTAGAGATGACAGGATACTGATGGCATGTTTTCCATAACTCAATCTCACTTGTAGACGTTAATCATACAATGGCCTTCTCACTTATTTAATCCATTCTCATACTGTTTGTTTTTGGGAAACAAAATGAAACAATAAAATTCTATTCATCCTTAGGTTACCATCAGTAATCAAGACTCCTAGTGGATAAGTTTTTACTATCCATTGCAAATCAATATAAACCTAATAACATCAACAACATCATGAATGACAGACAAAAGTTGAATGACGTTTTCTTTGTTTACATTTCAGCATGTCAAGAACACATAACCGAAGATGCATGCAAAACTGAATCAATAGGCAAACCCGAGTGTAAGTGGTGTACAAAGTGTCAAAAATGTTTGCGAGTAAGTAACGCACTGAGTAGTTTATCCGTAACTGATGTTTCTAGTTTTGTTGTAGTTTACATTGAACACAAATACGTCACTGTTTATATTTACACTCAACTCTCGTTAGCATTTCATAATTCGACGTGTTCATCGAATTTCATGCAGTTCATATGACCAGTATAACTGGACCACACCATCTGAATGTTGCATTTGACATGTTGAGTTGAAAGTATCCATAAACTTATTGATTTCTATATCATTAAAAATCTACAACGAGATCTAGTCTGTTCATCTACAGAAGGTATAATTTAGAATGACCTCAGATTTACTTATGTGTTACAACATACAAAGCTTAGTTGCATAACTCTGAAATAAACAGTAAGTTCGTCTTTAAAATGAACTAACTATCACTTTCGCATAATTACAATGTGAAACATAAGGAGAAAGTGTAAGTAATGATGAGTAGATCAGTGAATGTGTCTCGTTAAATATGCTTATCGTATTTAATACACTATGGTAATCCCTAGTTGAAATTGTCATGTATTCTATTAGGACTAGTTGCATTTACTAACTCCTCATGAGATAATCATCAGATTGTACAAATTTACTGGGATATCTCTCCCTCACAACTCTCTATGTACACACTGTATGAAATTCAGGTATTGCAAATCACAGTGTAATTGTCAGTAATGCTTACAACAAGACATAGGGGTTCAAAGTAGGCGATTTGTGAGTACTGCGGTTACAATCTAACATTTGCTAACATTTGATTGTTGGAGATGCACATCGTAATAACAATGACATAAGGTAACTGCCAGGCAAATCACAACTAATCAGCAAGGTAAGGTAACGCCAGCTGATTGTTTATGAGTATTGGGATGCAAATCATGGGGTAGAGCTAAAGTAAGACAAACAGAAGTAACCTGACACATATGCGTCGATATCAATTCCATTACAAACAAACAACATAATCACTCTGATCTAAACAATCAGCTGAAACACATCAGTCACACAACTGATGTTTCTATCCAAGGTATTTGAGTGGTTTGCACGTATGTGTTCTACACATTTCAATAACATAATCAGTGAACACCATTGTGATAGGTTGATCAAAGATTCTTCTTTACAAAGATCATTTCATGGCAAATAATCAGATTGTTTTTTCACATTTCCAGAAAGAATCACCATGTAGTTGTTTGAACCAAACAGAAACAACTGAGTCTCAACCTCTGAAAATTGGATCAAGCAACATTTACTACATTGTGGGTATTGTTTCTGCATGCATATCAATTGGATTATTCATAGTTGGAATGATGGTATACAGGTACAAACTACTTCATCATCAATTCAATTGTCAACCGTGTATGACTTGGATTTGAGAAACATAACATTGATAACACTCACTTTGTTTTCTTGTTAATGTAATAAGTAAAATACAAAGTGAGATTGGTAAATATTTGTCTTTATTATTTTATTATCTAATGGTACTTGGCAGTTGTTTTAGACGTCGTATTTCTACGACAAAATCAGTAATTGACATAAGGTCATCAGAATATCTTCACTGTTATCGAGATTAGGAGAATCATAGTCATACTCAAGAAATGATGTAACTCAGTAACAATTGGTGGGTCTTAGTACAATAAACAAATGACTCACAAAATCCTGTCTGTTTAACTATTTATTATCTTGTTCGACTGGCAGATACGATAAAGTGACCTGATTCAAGAAGGTAATAACAATTAGTGTGCTTGTTCCATCAATCTGTAGCATACATGCGATAATGAAAAGTGTACAATTAACAAAAGCTTAGTAATATATTGAAGGGTATCCGGAGCTGCTACAGGTGAAGATAACATGCTCAAAGTAACGGCTGTGAACGAATAACCGGAATTTGTTCTAAGTATTCTATCAAGATATTTGGTTAACAAATGATACTAAGTGGATGCCTTCTACAATTTTCTCAAACAGTCGTTTTTGAGTCTATTTATCCATTCACTTAGATACAATAACAGTTCTCGCTTTACCATGGTGGTTTGTCACTCATCTTATTACGATCATCTTGTTTTCAAAACCCACTAACAATATCATTGTACTAGACATTCAGTCAGTGCTGCTCTAATATTTCAATAATACGTTTAATGTACTAATTACTTACAAAAATGAAAAAATACTTATAATCGTTGTATAGTGGTTAAGTGATCAAATGGTTGAGGGTTTCAGACAAGGATCATATCATCATCGTAGTATGAAGGTTCATTGTTGACCTCTGATTTTCAAAGTTCGACTTGAACAGAAGAATCAACTAATACAGTGGAATTGTGAAAGTGGGGATATGAAGTTCATGTGGAGAAACGGATGTAATCTACATTATACCACTTCAATTTATTTCAAAAAGCTCAAACTACTGAATACCTTCTAGTAGTATGGAACTACTTTATTGATGTGTAGACAATCAATCTTGTTGAATTAACAGTTATATTCAACTATTCAAATTCACTAACATTAATATTAATATAAATAAGTACTATTAAGTCTATTTATAATCCTTCAGAAGTAGTAGATCATAGAGAAAGGAAGGAAACTGTGTACAAGCATTAACTCTGTATATTTAAGTTGATCCAGTTTTGCAAATATTGATCACAAATTGATTTCGATTGGTGATTATTGATAACCGAGGTTTATCAGGATAATTAGTTAAAACAATGGCTGAGTGTTTATTATTAGACGTTGTTCAGAACCTTTGTATATATTTAACATCATCGCTGAGATTATTCATAGTAGTTGAAGGCGTAAACCTTTATCAGCTGATTCGATTGATAGATGTGTTCGTATGCCTGACCACTGATTGGTTCGATGTTTTATGTTAGTTATAGAAGGTGAAGGATGAGAGAAAGATAAAGTCAAGAAAACTAGATTGTGGCATCAATTCATGGAATTGCAAAATGTTGGTCTGAACCACGTCAGTAGATTCAATCAACCTGGTCAAGCTGATCATCACATTGAGGATGAGTGGCTAAAGAAAGTGGATGACATTGACCAGATTTAATCATAGTAGGGAAAGTGTATTTTACTCTTTATCTTCTTCTAAGTTCAATTATTGTTTTTAACACACATTTGTTTCCTTACTTCCTGTTGAATTAAACAATCGTGATAATCTTATAAATTTAAACTTGTCGTTCAAATGTGATGTAGTAACTCGGATGTATGGGTTAATGTACCAGGTACTGTGATGCTCTTCACTGACTGACTGACTGAATGATATTTGATAATTTTGTAAGAATGTATAGAACAACTGCTAAATAGAACAGTTAATCACTTCGGTATTCGTTCATGTTAGATTATTTGATTTTGAATCCATCGTAATCACTGATGTTACAGTTCGAAATTGAAAACTGTTTTCGAGATATTCATTGACACGCTGACTGAGAATGAATGTGACGTGATTCTATGAACGTACGTTTTCTATGTGATTGATTTGTGTTTGTTACAAATCAGTCTCAGTTGGGTACCATTAAGACCCATAGAGAACTGGATGATTTCTCACTTATTATCTCTTAATCATCATTGTTGGCTGACGAACCTATCGTGGATAAAACTTAGAATGTTTAGGTCTCACTTAATTATCAACACCGGTGGTTTAGTTTGCGTCGAATAGTAGGATTTGCATAAAGTCAGATGGATCGTCTCTAAACGTTCTAATGTTATTCAAATGCTTGATGGCCTAATTGTAAAGTGTTCTCATTGCCTAATCGTTTTTCTCTCTTCATGTGAATGAAATTAAGTAATTCAGAAATGCGTAATAAACCATAATTTGAATGTAAAATAAGTAGAACTTGATAACAATGTCTACGATATGATTGTCAGTAGCTGAATTGTGAATACATTCAGGAGACTACCTGGATCATGTGCATCAAAGTTATCTGTTCGAAGTTAAGTATTCTCTAAAGAATCCAACACACATGAGAAATGTGATATGACCATGTGAATTAGGAATTATGGAGTTGGACACCATCATTGAATACAATGCCAACTGATGACTAATGATCATTAGAATGTGAATCATACAGTGGATATAGTATTTCTGAGAATTTTGGATAGTAACTAGAGGAACTTGACATGCAATAATCAAGAAGACACAGAACACACGTGGATTTAATTTGTATTCTGGAATTCAATAAGTTCAGACACAACTGTATCATACCACTACAGTTTTATATAAAAACCACATCCGCCACAGTTTGAATTAATGTCTTAGTTTTTGTAATTCATTCTGCATTCTCCTGAAGAAGATTCACTTTACTTGCATCTTATTGTTCATTGGCAGTAGTATTCGAATTTTCTAAAAGAAAATACTCATTGCCTTGTGAATCAGCATTAGAAATTGGAAAGGACTCACCTGGACTAGATATCACAGATCACCACATCATGTTCCCTTTTATCGCCTTGGCCGTCATATGAATATGTCAATCTTTCTGGATGTGTATGATGACAGTTTAGCATTATTATTGTATTTCTATTATTTACCACTTCCTTAATATGACTGACTAATGCTGAATTACAAATTAATAGTATGCTGCATACATATAGAAATAAATAGCACTGGATTTTCAAAATTAGTTGAAATAATCAATATGATGCAGTGAAATCGTGAGAAGATGGTTTGTTATACGATCTGGATCTAATTAAATCATAGAGATAGAATCCTATACTTTCCTTGATCCCACTGTGGATGTTCATACGACCCTTAACTTCATTTGAGAATTTATCATGAGTATAAACATAACAATCCGAAGTTGTGTTATCAGCATCTGAACCATGAGTGGAATTCGAAGTAACATTAGTATTAGAAATATTCGAACACGAGTCTTTCGACTCCAGAATATGACTGATGAACTAATCGAACGGGATATGATAAAGATCTCAATATAGAGAACCAGTTTACTTTCATGGATGAAATAGAATGTGTGCATTCACAATTCTTCTTCACACTCTCATTTGTTACACATCATGCTTCGAAATCCTCGAAGTATTGAATTATTTCAATAGGTGAACTGGAAGCATCTAATACACAGAAAAATTCATTAATTATGAACTGAATCATTGTGTATTATACATTACCATTGTATAATCAGTAAACACCACTGTGATAGGTTTATCAAAGATTCTTCGTTTTCAAGATCATTTCAATCCAAGTTATCGTGTTTTTTTTCACATTTCCACAATTCATCACGATGCAATTGTTCGGAGCAAACAGTGACATTCACTAAGCCTACCTTCATAATCAACTAACAACTTGGCGTTGCATCTTATTTACTAATGTTACTCTCTTGCTTCCTACCTTAAGTAAAATCTTCTGGTCACTCTGGCACCATGTCAACCAATCAATGTTAAGGCGATGAGGTCGTAATTATAGTACTTGTTTTATTAGTTCGCTTACGTGTAAGGTCAATATTCATCTGTCCAGTCTATTTTACACCACAAAGCCCAAGATCATTTTAACTCACTGCTTCAGTTACTTCTATTAATTTGGTCATATTCTGTAGGCTCCTTAGCTGTTTAAATTCACCAGCCCTATCACGCAGCAACATTTACTGATTCACATGTGGCATATGTACATAATCTCAGATATGTGAATACACTTATACTCCTGTAATCGATCTTATTGTAAGTATCCTGAGAAGTACGCATCCATTATGCAACCAAACACTTTTATGATTCTCTGTGAAGGTTCTTCATTTACACGACTATGTCGACATTTAATAATTTATATTTTCGAATATAGTCGATTTACATCAAATACAACGCGATTAGCATGAAACTGCATCATATTAGACATGGTTAAAGTTTGCTGGTCATTTCTTCTCACAACAGCTCAGTATTACAATTCGACTGAAATTATGAGAGTAAATCACACTACCAAGCTCTCACCAAAAAGCTTAAATGCTTTAGGTTCGATCTCCACTAGAGTAATGCATGCAAGCTACCACTAAGTAGTCAAATGCTAATACGACAAAGTTATCACAAGCCTTTTACATTTCAATGACTGTCGAAAAATAGCAAACTCTGTGTTGAATAAGTTAATGCCTAAACTGACTGTCTATTTACTTACCTATTTACTTTTGATGAATTCATCATAACATTTTTATTGATTATCAATGGATTCCATTGATTTCGCTGTGATTGACTATGCTCTGGCTTCATTGATAAGCATTCTTCATGTGGATTCGGTTCATGGTAATTGACTGATGAGATGAACTTATGAAATTCATTGGAATCACCTTGATTCAATTCTACGCATGGGGTTGCATTTATTGTTATGTTTATCAGAATTCTCTAGTGTAACAACAGAATCTTTTATTGTAAACGATGAATAAATTAAATGATACTAGATGATATGTTACGTAATCATGGCATCATTATCAATGATAATGATGTTGGTGAAGATAGAAATGATGATGTTGATAAATTGTAATCAGTAGTCTGATTATTTAATGCATTCAAATGATTTTGATGTTCATTTACAATTGATTGTTTCAATAAACTACAATTAGTACTAAGTGAATGTAATGAATTGTTCGATTGATTTCTTATTGAAGATAAAGGATACATAGTAGAATGATTTGAATATTGTAAAGAAGCATTGGCCACAAATAGATTTGGTAATAATACTCTTGATCCGGTGATGAACGTATTCAATGGATTGAAGAAAGATGATGATGATGATGATGACATTTGATTGTGTAATCGATGGTAAACATGATGATGTGATCAATGGATCTTTGTAATTATGGTTATTTATTAAAATGGTTTGTGAATTGTGACTTGTTTCCGAATGATCATTTCTATCAACTGGTTTAGCCCATGTTACTTCAATTTGTGATCCATCAAGTATTGTACCTGTTTTTATGGAGTACCTAAATCCATAGGTACCGTATAAACATTTATGCAAAAGTCATTTGATGATAATAAGACTAAAAGTATACAAGAAAATATGCATCGAAAGGCTTAATCAATTAATACAATTGTAGATCTTCATTGTATTTCTTCAGCCTCACTATAGTCTACCATGAAGAGTGGTGTTAACTAGCATAGAAATAGTACGAAATGTCGCAAAATAAATAAACCAAATACTTGACGACTGGTCTGCACTTTGTTGATACGAGAAAACGTTTGCCATAATCAGTGAGCTGACGTACTAGATGATACAACGTCCAATTAGTTGTGATGGCTCTCATATATTTACTCTTCGTCTTGGGTACGGCTGGCTAATGCTTGTCTTCCTGCGTGATATTGGCTGGAGTAGGAGTAGAATTTCAGAAACGTAGGAGTGGTTAAACCAAAACACGACATTAGTTCAGTAAGTCATGGACCAGTGATCTAAACCATGTTAATCAATACAAACTACCTGTTTGAAATTCATATGAAAGTCAAAATAAGAGGCTGGTAACACAAGGTGACATAACTGAGAAGTGGTCACAGAGGCGTAAGTGCAATTCACTCTTAATGTTCTTCTAGATCCTTGGTCATATTATTGTTTCGTACTTATGTTTGCTTCATTTCTTACTGCTGAATTATATTCTTGTATTAACGTTATAAATTTGCTCACGTCATGTTATTACGGTACGGCAACTCGCACCAACGAATGTATGCGTCGGGTTCTACATTGTTCATGACTGAGTGACTGAATAACTAAGCCATAAATATATTTTACCACTTTCTTCCCACTTGCATAGATGCATGTATCTATCGTACACCGTTCATACGCTATACATAATCAGCTGAATGAGTGACGGATTCTCATCTAAATGATGATCATGTTCATGTAAACACAAGATTGACGTACGTCTTTCAGTAGAAGACACTAACTCCGAACCCTTCACTATACACAATTGACTACAACATTCAGAGCAAAATCTTCCACAAACGCAGTTCATCAGTGTGTTTGTGCTATGAAACCTGACCAAGTGGGTGTATGTTTAATTTATATAGGCAAAATTACGTCTAAAATCAGCCTAATTTACTCAAATTTATCGTTATGTAACTTATGATAAGTGAAGACATTAAATCAGTCAAACTAGTGGTTCAATTATAATGCATAAAAATCTTTCCGTGAATTTGTCCTGAACTGAAATCGATCGATTTCATTATCATATGTGGTAAGGAATGAGTAGCATTTCCACAACTGAGAAACATCAGGATCTCAAAACAACTGTCAGTCGACATCAAGTTCAAAATTTTAAATCAAAATGTGAAGACTGTTCCATTGTATGGAGAACTACGAAATATATCCTTCAGAAGATGCTAGTAATTACAAACAGTTGTCTGCGCAAGTTACTTAGAATCCGTTGGTCAGATACCATCAACAACCACCTTTTGTTGAAAGAAGAGTCTGAGGGGAGGGGTGCATAGGACACACGTTGAAAAAATCATCTAACTGCGTCACAGAACAATCACTAACTAGGAATCATGAAATCTATAGAAAAAGAGATAAGCCAAAAAAAAACAAATTGCAGCGGGAATTAGAGGCAGATATAAAAAGAATGATAGGCACATTGTAAGAACTGGAAAGGAAATCACACGATACAGCTGGTTGAAGAATGCCGTTCGTTGACCTATGCTCCACATAGAGTAACAGGTATAGATTGATTGTTGTCATATATGCATCTCAAACGGATTCCCTTGATATAGCGGAAGTACATAAGTATTGTTTGAATTATAATCCCAGTGCAAACATCAATATTGGAATGTAGGTACATCCATTGAACGAGTCTTAAATAGCATATAATAAGAATTCTGGATTTCACTTGCCAATCACAATCCAATTCAAACAATACCTGTTTCTTATCGCCATGTTAAGGCAATTCACTCAGGATGCATATATAGCAAGAAAAACTGATCAATATCTGTACATGACAAGTCAACAACGTGATCCAAACACATTCAAAGTAGTTTACATTGTCTATTACAGTTTTCCATTATGATTTGATGTAGATGTAAATGTTCTTAGCATTAAAAAAACTATTCTCGATGTCTAACTTACTTTATCATTAGAATGGTGGTAGCATTTGACTTACTCAAAACAATTCAGCGATTGCATAACTTCACTTAACTTTGTTTGTCCACATCGATTTTATTTATTCCCATTCGTTTACATTATTCTGTAATCTCGATGTTTTTGAGGCCGTAGACAACATCTTGCTTGTTGTTGTTTGCTGTGTAATTCTGCAAGTTCTTACCGATTCTTCGTAAAATGTTCTCCTTTTGTTTAGAACTAAAAGAGTCATAGGTGCCTATACACCTTACAAATTACGGTTTACAATCATATCCGTATTTAACACGTTTAGATAGAACAGAACTTGGCATAAAATTAATGATCATCTTGATATTTGACGTCAGTGTGGTTCAGATCTGTTTAACAGATTTCGCAAACAGTCTTTCATCTGATGTGAAAATACTTTCCATCAATCTACACTACCCTGATCAATCCAGCTGACAAGACTCTATCAGTTAATCAGTAGGACTGGACTTGTATGTGAATAAGTTCATGCTGCCATACATACCACATTAGCACGACAAGAACAAATCTACATGATTAGCACAATAGTATAATTCCACACGAAAGAATGAAGCGAATGAAATCATTCTGATATTGGTCAAACTAAAGTATATAACTGATTCGTTACATGATAAGAAACGTATGCTACCTACTCGAAATCTAAATATATTAACTATCGGTTTGTATTCTTAGATTGCCGTAATGTTACGTTTACTTTAGTGGACGTCGATGTCACTTAATTTCTGTTCTTAGAGAAACGCTTAAACTAACTGCATTGTAGATTTCCCACATTCAGCGCACAACGTAGTTTCCAGCTAGACACATGTATATGAAAGCCTTCAATGTCTAAATGATACCTAGTTTTACAGAAGGATTGTATGATTAACTATTAGTGTGAATAGTGTCAAATGATACAAACTACCTGGTTTGGATGTGTGTGATGAATGGGATTTACAGTTTTAGATTACTGTTAATGCAATAAAGTGACATAAGTGTATTCATATTTTTATCATCACTACTACTATCAGTAAATCTAATAATAATAATAATAATAATATGACTAATTCTACGACGACCACGTTTACTATCAGTAACTGATGTGGTACACCAACGTGAACTGATGACGATTTGTGATATGTGCTGAATGCATTAGTGAGTTTAAAACATCGAATGTATGTAGCATATACAAATTGACACTGGAACTTACTATTCACTTTTTCAATGCTACCATCGCCTTTAGACGTTCATGAAAATGAACAAATGCATAATCACGAATGTTTTTTGAAACACGTTTTACAGCGTTCATTGAATAAAATTGCATGATTGAAATGACAGTATCTGACAGTATCTTCTGTTGTATCCAACATTAAATTTCTGATGTACAATATACAAACCTAATAGAAAGAAAATATTAGTCTATATTAATATACTATTCAATATTGTGAGTAGTATTGATTCGATTATCAAAATGATTCGAATTGAAGTTGAACCGAATTATTTTGTTTGTGCACAGATACCAATATGACACTCGTACATTGATTGATCATTGAGTAGTGACTGCTGTGCTGTCTCTTTTTAGTTCCTTATAACACTGATTGAATTATACTTGTAATGAGGTCGCAATGTGACCATTGAACAAAAGACTGGACACCTCTTGTGATGAGCTGAAATGGGAGAAGGATGTAAGTGATATTAATGGGCGGAGGTAGCTATGAGAATTCCTTCAATGTTAGTTTCGTGCTGTTTACATATTTACGACAAAATATCTTAGACATAATAAGTTTATCTACAAATAAGTTATAGCTTGGCATGACCAGTATCCTGCTATGAAACATAAATGTCAAATAACTCAGTATATCAAACTACTGATGTGCTTTTATTAGCCTTATAATCTAAGGTGAAACAGGATTGTATCATCATTGAATGTAAACTCACCTTTGACATAATGTTCTCATCAACTTGACGTTCTGGTTCAGCCCAATCAACAGCAATTCGATGTCCCCACAATTGAATTCTTCCAAAAATTAATTTACGTCTAGTCATTGCAGCTGATTTATGATTTTCATATTCAACAAATGCGAATCCTCTATTCTTTGCTTCATCTACTACACTCGGATATACTATCACATCTGAGACACCATCTGTCACTTTCAACATTTCAAGCATTATTTCATCATCTGATCTTGTCGTCGGTATACCACCGATAAATAGTCGACAATTATCAATGCCTAAAAAGACGCCTAACAGTTTACCTCTACGGATATCATACAATCATAACAATCTAATGACAGCACGTTTAGCATCATTACGATTTGTATACATACAGAAACCATAACCAAAATTATATCCAATGAAATCCATTATTAAAGGGAACATTCAGATTTTGTCAACTAATTCAAATATTGGCACTAGTTCATCTTCATAACAATCACGTGGTATCTTTCCAATGAATACTTCACAACATTTTGGTAGTTTAGATTCATACCAATTTGGTGGTGGACCATAACAATCTTGACCATTTTCTTGTAATATTGGATACGAAGTTTTATCAGATAATGCTAGTAAGGCATATTCACGTGATGATCACCAAACAACATTATCATTAAGAAGATTATTAGCATGTTGGGATGCATCAAATGATCGATGCATTGACGACATCGTATTTGTTAAGAATGTTGGCAATAGAAGGTTATCTCTTTTAATTGAAGACACTGAATTGTATGGTTTGAATTTGTTTTCGTTTGGCCACACCTAGCTTTCTTCCAGCCTACTAGCACAACAGACAACATTGCTCGTCGAGGTAGACGGTGGTCAGGCATACGCAACACATATCCTAACCACCTCAGCCGGTGAAGATTCACTACTTCATCAACAGACTTACCGTATTTACTTATTACTCTATTCCTAACCCATGCATTGCTTACTCGGTGGTCGCAGCAAACACGAGTAATGTTTCGGAGACATCAACTAGTGATATCAAATACAAACTTTCTAAATTCAAAATGTCAATTTACATGAATAAATTTTCAAGACAATTTATCACACTACTTAATTGAATTTATGAAGACGTCGTTGCGGAAATTTTAATGATTTTGTAGCGATTGATTTTGATTTGTTGCTTTCATTTACCATTGAAAAATTTCAGATGGTTATCATTGAAGAACTTCATATACTTACCCTCCTGATATTGGACTTCTCATTGGTGTACATCTACAACGCTTCAGGAGGTTCAATACCAAGGACTTTCAGGTGTTTTCATAAATAACTTTAAATTACATACTGTTGCCAATCGATACTCTTAATCATTACCACAATGATCATTTGAGTTTCTCCTGTGATACTTTTTCATAACTTCCTGTCCTCTTGTGTTATTGACGCACAGTCACTTGATTTAACACTTTCGTGTAAGACTTTACAGTGAATACGGTTGATTAAGTGATAACATCACAAACTAGTATACACGAATAAATAAGTCACACAAGTCTAATAAAACTAACATCATTCGTTTAGCTTACATTCCGTAGAGAAGCCATTCATTCTAAATAGTGCCATCAGCGACAACTAGTAGAAGAAATCAACATTCTGGATTATTGCAAATGCAACAAATCAATCTGTTTCAATGAACTTATTTGTAAATATCTTTCATTTCAAGCTTTATCATGTTTTACCGAATACAGCAAAGCTTAAATGCAGAGTTTTGCCGATAACCACCTCCAAATGGTTTAACAACAAGGTAGTCAGAAAACCATGAGTGTTAGTTAGAAACTGATTGATAGCTCATTACTCTGCTATGACATTTGTGAAGAGTAGAAAATGTTCTACTTTCGACATTTTCCACACCCCCAAACATTGAACTCACAGTTTATTACTTTAAATTGCTTACTATATTGTGTCAAACAAAATTATTGTAAGCGTTTTCTACTGGCGAAACTGTTGAAAACAAAGTCAACCTCGAATTATTTTGGCGAATACAGTATTCACTACTTCGAGTCTACTTTCTTCAACTGTTACGAACTAGTAGGTAGTTCACTCTTGTAATGAAACTTCTCAATATAGTCCACCTGGAATCAAACCTAATACACAAACATCAAATACATAAAACTATGTGGCCACTTTATCCAAATACATTAATTCCTATTTCTTAAATCACTTAGGCCCCAAAATTTAAGTAGCTGCCTATTATGGTAAGACAATCTACGAAGCATAATGTTCCATTGCAACTGATAGAATCGTTCTAGACAGTTGTTTAATTGATTTCAAATGTCTTTCTACAACCGTGTTTATAATGTCATTGTAGTTCTTATCACACACACACTTTATTACCACCTTTCATTACTCTCTACGTAACACAATATAGACTTTCTCAAGTGATTTTCGGGAATAAATAATCCTAGGGGAGGGGGGGGAAGTTGCATTTTGCAAAAACTAAGAAATTGTAATAATAAATGCCTGGTAATACCAAAACTACGTAATCTCTTCATATGGTATATTGAACGTAACTCCTTCTTTGATGTTTGCAAACTATGCATAGACCAATAAAGAAAAGAAGTGAAAGTTACACCAAGCTAAGTAACATTAAACATTGTGTCCAGTTCAGGATCTCCAGTTTTACAAATATCATGCGAAGTAAACCCATGAAGATGCTTAGACCTGTTCCATATTTCAGTTATTCGGCATTCGACGATCATAGTTTAACATTCACTGCTAAGGAACCATTCATTTCCAAACAATTTTGTTATTTTCGACAACTAAGGAGGAGTGACGTACTTTCAGTGTGAAGATTACATTCTTGTCTTTGTTTTGTATTCGTCTTGCCCTAATCTTGCATCGTTTCCTGTTAGTGTATTATTTTAAAATTATGAATTACAGTTAATTGATTGTGTACACGTTACCTGAATTCACTACCACTGTCTGCTTATTTGGCTGATTGTATGGTTTAGTTTATTTTTATATAAAGAAATGCTTGAAATATAATACGATGTGTGTAGTTGATGTATCAGATCTTGTCCTTCTAATTTCAGCTTGAGACTGAATGGGTATTGAGCAGACGTGCAGTGACTGACAAGACACTCTCATTGGCGTTTGTCACTATAATCTTGTGCCCCAACTAATTGGTCACACCTTCAGCTATATCAGACTTCTTTGACATTATAACAAATTTAACGATGAAGTAAATGACATAGAAATCGTAAGATCATCTGCATAGAAGAGGGCAAATCATACAAGAAAAGAACAGTATGTCATGTAAAGACATTTCATGTACTACTTATTGATCTATTCAAACTCCATACTGCAACATGACTTATCCCAAGCACCATTAAAATGGAATCATCTATTCTGTTGCATCGATGTATGACTTGTTTTAACTACTTCATAGATTCATTTAGATACTTCTGATTGAATCTAATGCAATAGACATCTTCTCTTGCTTCTATTGTAATCTCCATTATTACTTATTTTAACCTAAAGTTTTATCTGATAACAAATCATCTTAGCATGAATCATTCATTAATAACTGTGAGAATACATATCTATTCGATGTATAGATGTGGTATACTTTCATTATGGGAAATCATATCAATTAGCATAGTGAGAAAAGATAGAAAGTGGTGTATTGGCATTAGTCTTCTTTGAATACATCTATGGTTTATACAAGATTGAATGTCTCAGGCAAGTTTTATATCAGATAGTGTATTCACACAAATGAGTATTTTTATACAGACTGGTTTACATCTAATGCAAATGAAATTGTATGTGCATAAAGAAAACCTCCTTTTCAAGAAACTATGGTCAGTGATCTACATTAAACTGGAAGGTTTGTATAGAATAATGGTTAGTTTATTGTTTATACACATCAGGAGTTGATCTAGACCTCCTGATGTAATAGTGGTGTCAAGGGGGAATGATGGAATGTCACTAGATAGTCGATTACTACGATCACACAGTTGTTTAATGCTTCTTTGTTTTCAATGATGCCAAAATGAAATCATTTCACGATAAATGAAAATAACAGCCTTAAAATTAGTCTTTAAATTAACATTAAGTATCCGTTGTTAAACAAAACGAAAGATCCAGTAGATACTAAATTTCGAGATTAACAGGCTGAATTCCCTAAGGATTGATCGTATGTCACCCAAATCGCAGCTCTACTGTTAAACAGTTGTTGAACAATCAATTGAATGAAACTTACCACACTACATCAGTTTCCTTGATTATGAGAAAACATTTAACAGAGTAGACAGGCAAAAATTATGAAACCTACTTAGACGCCATAATGTACCTGAGAAGATAATATCACTATGAATTCTTACGATGGAATACACTGCAAAATCATGCATGCCGAAAACTCACAGATTTATTTAAAGTGAAGACTGGTAAAAGACTGGACTATTTACTATCTACCTTTCTTTTTCTGTGGGTGGTTAAATGGATTATTAAAACTGCAGCATCTCAAGGAAAACACAAAATGCAGTGGACAAAGTAGATGCAACTAGACAACTTGGACTTTGCAGATAACCTAGTTCTTCTAATCCACACACACACACAACAAATCCAGGTGAAGATGGATTGTGTTACAAAAAACTCTACAGTGATTAGTAGTAGTCACTAACATGCATGAAGGGGAAACCAAGATCCGCAGATATGAAACAATAGAAAGCCAATCAAATTGTACTTTACGGGGAAACTTTGAAAGACGTTGTAAGTCATACACACCTTGGTAGCATCTTTAACAATTAAGTATGATCTAATAAAGATGTGAAGGCATGGATTGGGAAGATAAAAGCAGAATTTCTACAATTGAAAATCATCTTCAACTCAAACCAATTGACAGCCAACATCACAGCCACAATTTTCAATGGAAATATGAAGACACTTATATTGCATTGGACTGAAACTTGTTCGGAAACTATGAAAATATCGTTCATAAGAAACAAACCGCGGAAACAAACAGCGGTATGAACAAGATACTTCGTATTCGTTGATCAAACAATATCAGCGTCAATCTCCTATGACTGAGAACAATCCAACTTCCTGTTAAGGAGGAAATTAGAAGTAGACTTTACAGGTGTGTAGGACAAACATTGAGGTAAACAATAAACTGCGTTACAAGAAAACCAGTAACGTGGAATCCTTATTGGCTAAAGAAACGTAAAAGACCGAAGAACACACAGCTCTGGGAATTAGAGGTAAACATGAAAGGAATGAAAAGTACTTAAGAAGAACTAGAAAGGAAATTAGAGGACAGGGTTTGTTTTAGAATGCTGGTGGGCTGCCTATACTTTACGAGGGGTAACAGATGCTGATTGGTTGATATAATTGTCCTGGCAACAGACAAAAACGAAATAATTTGACAAGTTTCCTTCATTATATGATGAAAATGTTACTTGAAAAAGAGTAATCATAGTTATCAGGTACTTTCATGGAAACTGGTACTAAATTTGTTATGTGTATGCTTAGCATCTCAGTTAGACATCACAGGTGACCAGCTCACTAGTTACTAACTTCAAGGTGTTTACGAAGTTCTAGTGAAATGTCTTAACTGATGCTGACTCTAAGACAGTTTACCCAATCGCATTATATCCTGATTTTATTGAAGTAAGAATTTCCTTCAGGAAATAATCATAACCTTCAACCCCTTTATTAAAAGCAATGAAAAGAAACTCCACACTACATACTTCCCACCTCTCACTCCCACTCTACTATTCACCCATAGTGCAAAAGGATCAGTGATATCTTATTAATTTACAATAATAATTTCATCGGTTTCCATCATTTAGTAATGTCTAAAATAGGCACTATTACAAAGAGCAACAGTTTGTCAGTATTCTATCTGATGTTGTCATTTCTTAAAAGACAATAACCGAACATCCAGTTTACTAGTTGATTGTACTGAGAGTAGACCAACAGTCGTTAAGCGAAAATCTTCTTTTAGAGAAAATGATGGTCTAATAATCATCTATGGTTATTTCTTAATGGAATTCAATTCAAGTATGGATATTCCAACCTGTATTTATGGCTATTTACTAGGAGGATCCTGGACTATTGTTCGAGGAAGTAGGTTTTGATATCATGAAAGAAATTCACAACTTCTGTTTGTTCACAGTTTTGTTGTATTCACTATCGTGGATTTCATGTTAAAAGTGACTATTTCGTAAGGATACATTCGATATACAACAGAAATTATTTAGTAAATTTTGGATAAATTAACAACCTACACATAATCAGAATCAGCTTATATCTTCATGTTCATTTGTAATGGACTGAAACTAGTCCGCCTCTGTTGTCATATGGCATCCTGTGAGAATTACCTTCATATTGCAGTAGTACAAAAATATTATTTGTGTTGGATTAAGACTGACAAGCCTTACACAAGTGTGACTGTCTGGACACAGCAGCCTAGTGGTGAGGGCGCGAAGTGGATTGAGTTCGAATCCCAGGGTCAACATCAACATTAGAATGCATGTACATCCAGCCGTTGAGTCCGAAATAAGAGAAAAGGCGCGTCTTGTATTTCGCTTGCCATTCACAATCCAACTTAAGTGAAACCTACATAAATTCCCTTTAAGTGGTTATTTCAATGTTATTAACAGGATGTCAACTTTACCGTATGCATTTACTTCAAAATTGACGATCATATTGAACTGATAGAATGATTCATGAATGTTGTAAATATAAGAAGAACTTGAACGACTCCAAGAAGTTCACAATAACTTTTCATATACAATTCAACTCAAATAATAATTGTGAACTAATGCTATATTAATGCAGTCTGCTCAGGATGCATATATGATAACAGAGACTGATCAATTTCAGTCCATGACAAATCAACGGGAGGATCCAAATACAATCTAATTATATATACATACCCATTTCACAAGTAAAGCTGTTTGAACTGGTGGTGAAAGCTGTAATGTTTGTCACGAAACATACTGTGTTTGAGTCCCAATGTGAACATCAACACATGGATGCAGCTGACGAGTGTCAATTAGGACTAAATGAGGGTTCTAACTTCAGCTTGCCAGACACAATCTAACTCAAATAATACTTATGGTTTATACGTATGTAACTCTTGTGTCGTAATGGTTATTCATTTAGATTCTTATAGACTTAAAAATTAGCATTAATTAACAAAGTACGTACTACTTAAATCCAACTTAAATTAGATAAAAATGATAATGACGTTTATCACACTGAATTGAGATGATTTCGTGAAGATACGTGATACGTTTTATCATTTGAATTGATTACAGTTTATTGTTGGTAGGGTAGCACTGAAAACCATGGAGGATTGGATAGCTGTTTCGACTTGATATAAGATTCTTCAGCAGTGTGTACCCCTCGACGAGACCTAAATAAGACAAAACACGCGTCCTGGATTCCGCTTGCCAGTCATAATCCATCTTAAGTTAGACTTGTGATTAATAGCTATATTGAGTCACTTCGCTCAGGATGCACACATTAATTCCCGATGAGCAAATAACACAAACCATTCAATATGATGTAAATAGTTGTGGAGGTAATTACTCGAGCATTAGCAAGAAGAAGTCATCAGCATTGCAATTGAACCATCACCATTGATATAAGGTAGCTCCACTCACTTATATTAGCGTATAATGCAGCATAAAAATGTCGCAGATTAATGAAATTTAGTAATATCAATGGTCAAATGCCAGCCAGCCCAAGGGTGTTAACGATTTTGTTTCCCATTACATCCAGGTCTTCATTGCTTATGCTAAGATCTAAATTATTGACTGCTATGAAATTCAGTGCTAAGACAAAACTGTTATCTTGAATTTACAATTCTTCACTTTTAATCAAAATCTAAATTAGACTATTTTGTGACATCAAATTCAGCATTCCATTACAACAGTCTTCTTTATCTATTTTATTTTTGTTGTGTCGTTGAACTACTTAAGAATATTAAGTAGCTTGTAAATTCATCAAGCATTTTCAAAATATGTTAGCTATTGAGATTTAGATTACAATCTCAAGAGGTATCACTTTACCCATTTGATTACACTGCTATTTCAATTTACTGATCTGTTTTTCTATGTACAACAGTAATTTCTCCTCTTCTTGGCTTATAACCTTTACTGTTTGCTATATCTTAATATAAAGATACTGTTGACATATTCATTCGGCAGTTCTACTTCAATGTAACTCTTATCTACTGATTGTTTTCAGGAAAAACTTTTTATCTGACTATGATTTTCCTGAATTAATCGATGTCATGAAACTTCAGAACACTAATTCTAAAGATTCAAAATTTCAGGAGGTAACTTGTGATGGATTAGAGGGTAAACAAGTTTAGTTTAGTTAAATCATATAAAGAATTTGGAAGTTATCCACTAGTGGAAATGAATGAAGCGGTCTAAAATACATCAAAAATTAAGTAAAGTTAAAAGTTTCAAATGCTTGACATTAGCTAAGTTGACTCATGGTTAAGGATTTTTGGAAAAACCTATAGGCCTCAGAAGTGATCTACTGTAAATGAGTCGTGGATGCACACTGTCAGTGAGATGTTCTATAACAGAATCAAATTACTGTCATAGAACTTGATGCATTATTTACTAAAGTCATGAAATTCAAAGTATTACATTATGAATCTACTATAAATAGATACCCACTGATAATCAGTGTAGTTGTTTCTAATATTGAACTCCTATACAAGACGTTAGACGATGAAAACAATGTCAAACACTAATTGATCTTCATTAACTATTTCTTCGAACTGAAAGCATCTTGTTATGTCAAGTAAAAATTTGCAAAATCTTCACAACATTCAATCAAAAGTTACTTTTGATGAAGATGTCAAAATAGTTAAACAAATAGACAGTGGTAATGAATGTAGAAAGTAGAGATTTCGACTTATGCTGAACGAATTATTTTGGTATATCTTGGTGAAGATTACAGATGTCCAGGAGAACAGATTAAATGCAGTTAAACTAAGTAACAATGGAGTCAGGTGTTAAAAGTGTACAAGTTATGGGTTATAGCTTCATAGGATCAACTAGTATCATTCACTTGACAGGAATATTGGCGCTATGCGTTTTCCTCTGAATATTACATTGAATTCTATATCATAGGGGCACATACACAATTTAAATGATTATTGGATTGATTGTATCATAGATATTTAACCCATCCCCCGTAACTTCGTGGAATTAACATCTCATGATACGCCTATGAAGTGAGAAGCAACCCACGAATAAACCACAGCGATGTGAAAAGAAAAGTAACTGATTTCTTAGGAGTGTACACTTTGTGATTACAGTAAACTATCATAACGATCAAAAGTGATTCATAAACTATTCTCTCTAAATAACTGGTCGACTACTGTAAGAAGGTAAGTACCACTTTACGCCTTCCTAGATCAACTTGAATAATTATCGAATATACATGTAAATGAGCTGCAGAAATGTCATTATGGTTATCCAGTCGTATGCACAGTATGAACCTAATTTTACTTAAGTCATTATAAATGAACTAATATTGAACTGTTGTGGATAAAAGGTGAGCAATGCCTTTGTAGTTGCATATTGTAATCGATTGTGTACATACACAGACCTGGATTATGTTCACAGAAAAGGAATTGACAATCTGAAGATTGACTTATTGTCATGTAAATTTCAGTAACAAAATAAATCGATATGACAATGATGATTGGATGTATCATTTTACAGTTGGAAACAACACGTAGAACTGTGTAATCACTCACTCAATCAATCAATAATTGGAATATTCTCGAATGTTGGAGTAAATAGATAATGTCAGAATTCATTTCGTCAGCTATTAGTTACCGTGATGCAGCTGACAGTAATCCATCTCCTTGGTTTATATTGTTGGAATTTGCCCATATGTATATAGTTTCAGATGTTAGTCATTGTTCGATCCGAATAAAAGTCTTTTTGAAAAATTTCAGCTCTGTTGAAGTTGATGTTGTACCCTGATTTTATTGAATGTAATGCTATTGATGACATATTTTCAAGTTTTCATAGATCTTCAGAGGAGTTAGGAATTTGCTTTAAAGAAAGTATGTGTTCCTTCATCCTTACATTCAACTGTCGTAATGCATTTCCGACGTGTGCAGCATAACATTCCTTGCATTTCCCCTTATAGACACAGTCTATTTGCTAATTCTTCGATACTCTATTCTTGATATTTACAAGTACAAGGTCCGTAGGATTGTTTGTCCAGTAGAAGATACGTATACAATATCGATTTGAAAATCGTTTCATCTTTTAGTATGTTCCATTTCTGTTAGGTACAACTACAATGTCAATCGACTCTTTTGGTTTAACCTTCGGTTTGCGTTTTCCATTACGTTATTTCCTTAAGTATATTTTTGAAAAGATTCTTAGGGTAGATGTTTATTTTTAATGAGAACATCACTAAGTTTAATTCATTTTTTTGATGTTTCGTATCTGTGACTGATTGGGGATTCTGTTTGACAGGTTTCCAACAACTTTCACGTTCGTTGATTTGACATACACTGATTTCTAGTCTAGGCATCATCTAGAATACGTTGGTTTCCAAAAACTTAATGTTATTCCTAAGACAATTAACTTATCGACATTCGACTAAACAGTCGAGAAAGGATAATTTGAGTTTCCTTGTGAAATGATGTTGTTGGTAATACTGTTGTCTATTTCAAAAAGGTTAATCTGATCCATCTAGTTTTATAATAATAAAACGTATCATCTACTTACTTAAGCCAGAATTTTCATAAACACACACATTTGACAGTGTCTTCGTTTTCAGTTGGCAACTATTGGGAACACTGAAATTCTCATCACTTCGTCATTGTCTACAGGTAAATATTCATGCATAATGTCTAATGAAATGTTAATGTTAACTACTGTGAATAATGTACAAACATCAAAACATGCCATCCTTATTCATCTTCATCTAATCATGTTCTCTTTAACTTCGTTCATTTACATTGATTACAAGGATATTCGATTCATACAGTCGGCATTTGTTTGATTTTTCACCTTCTGAAACAAATCGTCACAGTCAATACAGTTCTATATGAAAGAACAACAACTTAAAACAGTCATATTAGGTATCGAATCACTGCATACCCCACCCCCCACCGTCGTCACTCGACAATAATAGTTAATTACTTCAAAATTCTTCCAAAGATCTAATGAGCACACGGGACCGGTAGTCAGATAGTTATCATCAACAGTATTGCTTATTCTTCATGATATACCACCATACAATGAAAATATGTTTCCTGCCAGTAGATGCTTGATGACCGAATGTTGACGATGGCTGAGCCTCTGTTAAGAGACCTGAAGGTAATGTACACAGGATATATATTTAGCCAAACCTGAAGTATCTATGATCCAATAATAACAGTTCCTTTAATCCAATTGATTTAGTTAGTGTAAGATAATAACCAACGTTAACAAAGAAAAGTTTCTAACCTGAGTTGTTGAAGTTTAAAGTTCACGAATAACATTTGGATTAGCCAGAGAAGTTATAAATTGATTGTTAAGTGATTACATAATAGGGGAATGAAAAACAAACTGATGATTATTGTCAATGTTATGACATAACAAAGTGAAGGAGAGTTTCATTTGGAAAGAAATCCCAACTAAAGATTTTGCTTAGGAACTTCAATAATGTAAATTGATCTATGAAGGATTAATTGTTTTCTTCCTATTAATTAACTTGAAATATTTCAGATTTTCTTCTTGATATTCTGTGTTGTTAAGGTGAATGATGATCTTTCCATTGAATGGTTTCATTCATTTTGACTGAAGACTTATAGAAGCATGTTCGGTGAATTTAAGGTACGTTATTCTATCTATTAAACCAAGGCAACTACTTCAGCAGATACATATAAATTCATACAAGTAATTTGCAGTAATATGAGACAAACACCGGTTGATTTTCACCTGTTAGAATGAGTATAGAGAATCTAAGTTTAAAAGATAATGCGTTGTTTGTTTACTGAACTAAATGTGAAAATCTCCCGAACTTCTATGTGAATGACAATCTAACAACTTGATGGTCTACTGTAACATCATAGATTGAAAATATAAAACCGAAGTTATTAAACAGTTTGATTTACAGGTCAAACATTTTAGTTTACCGAATACCTAGACTATTGCTGCAACTAGTGTTTTCTACCCGCCCCATGGTGATACCGAGAATAAGGAATAAATTACCTAAGCTTGCCACTTCATTTTGTATCTGTCAATTCAACTGCTCCTGTGGAGCAAGTTACTCTGGCAGATGCTCAAGGAATTTACTCCTCCGTGCTTGGGAGCACCTTCCGATCTGGTAAACCAAAGCAGTTGTCAAAAGTATCAACATTTCAACACTACCTCACCAAATTTAAGCAGGTCATGTTGCGAGGATAAATCAGTTATTCCCAATAATATTCTGTGTAAACAATTGCCTGCCAAGATCGGTTAGACTCAAAGTCCTTAAAACAGCATAGGCGATAGCTATACGGGTCAAAAAGCCAGACATGTGCATTTCCAAATAATACGTTCAACCCCTTCTCGTGCAATGGCCGACGCAAGATCCAATAAACCAATCTCCACCTTAATCAATATTATTATTATTATTAATCAAAGAACAAAGAATGCATTTAAATATCATTCAATCTTCTCTACTAATTTCATTGTCTTTGTATCATTTTAAGATCACACAAATGAACTGATTGTAATTATGTCTATTATTGTTATTGTTGCTAACTGACGAAATCTGACTATCGTTCACTCCATTTTACAAACTCATACACGTTCGGTTTCATTTTAAACAGAATTCAGCCAGTCACTATCCAACTTAAATAGAATTCAGCGTTTGTCTACAAACACTTTATTTAATCGTATTTTGCTACCACCCCATCTCCTATGTCACCCATACATACAGCGATACCTATATCCACATATTTGATCAAGAGTAAACTTGCTTATCTCAATTGTCGTTTACATTTCACATGTTACATGATGATGATGATGATGATTTCAACCTTAACATTCGTATTTTATAACTAACCGGAAGAGGAGAAAAAACTTTATATCCAATTCGCCTTGATATCTAATTGATGTTGTGTATCTGTCGCAGAACTGGTTATTCTTGTGACTAATAATTCTCAACTGATAAATGTAGAACCTGATGAGCATTCATCGAAAAGAAGAACATTCTTCGTTCAAACGTCTTTGTTTTATTCCTTAAAAGTTAGAAAAATCAGTGTAGGTTATCCTACATAGTTTTCAATGTTTATCAATTGTGTTAAGTTTGGCGCTTTATAATCATAAAAGCATTTAAAGTTGGATTGTGAATGGTAAGTAGAATCTAGGACTCGCATTTTGTCCTATTTGGAACTCGTCGACTGAATGTGAATAATTGCTACATCAAGGCAATCCACTCAGTATGCACATATAGCAGCAGAGACTGACCAGCTTCAGTCTATAACAAGGCGTTTATTTATCCAGTGGGTGTTACATTTCAATTTCATTTTATTCATCTTCCCCCTACCTCATTCAAGTAATCACCAAGTAATTGATCAAATAAATTATAAGTGGAATGTATTTCTCATGAAAGTTGCGGATAACCTTAACAAAAAAAATTCATTAAAAATCTGTTTCATTCAATCAGAATCCAGTGGAAACTTGACATCATTTCCTAATTGGATGGTGTATTATTTACAGATTGATGAATAACAGTCATTCACATCAACTAGAAATAACTTCAGTGTTGTTTCTATCAAACAGACTGTATAGATCCATAGTAAATGAACTAATTACATGTATCTTCTTTCATTTGAAGTGAATAGAAGAAATTTTAAGCAACAATATAATGCCAATAGAAAATCATCGTGATTTACGGAACTTATTCAATTTCAATGTAGTGAAAACTGTTGTGCAAAGAGATAAAGTAGCTAAAGCATAGAAAAGACTTCCTCTTTTCGGCTAGTTTATCATCATAATTCATGGTTATTGGTGTGTTGTTGTTAAGTGAAATGAAAAATTCACCACTTTCTCCCAGTAAATCATTTCATCTTTTGTTATTTTTTTTTATTTCATTATTTTTTAAAGTAGGCAGTAATCAGTTTACTAGTTCCAATTTACTATAGTGACCGTACCGTTTTGTGATTGGTTACTATCACTTATATTTATGTACAGTTTTTTCTACAACAAGATTGTTATTATAACTAGATGTGTATACAGAGTTGGAATAAAATGGACTTGAATGTTTTTGAGTGTCAACTTCTTACCTTCACTTACTTCCATGACTTGATTGAAGAGTGAGTGGGTGGGTGGTAGAAATGGATCTGTATTTTCTTGGATAATTAGATTGTGGCTCAAGATCTCGTAGATGCTGTTTCAAATTAGCGATATCTCAGAGCTGCGAATGATAATATAGACGCAACTCCAGGACATGGTAGTCGCATAACGACATTGTGATATAAGGTTGTTTTTAAGGAAGTGAAGGGGAGTGTATTCCACAGAAAACCCTGGGTTTACGCCTCGTGCTATTTGGCACTAGCCTTAAAGCTGCACCTGCATTCCTATAAGAAACCCGTGTCTTCCTTCATGACGAATATAATCCGTGGCTACCAAGTTCCACAATCTACGATTGTTACTACTAAGCTATAATGACCACAACTGATTCCATTCAGAACTGAGAAACATACATTGATTGATCACTATGTACTGACCAATTTAATGTTTACCAAATCATTTATAATGCTAACCTACCTGTAAATGTGGCCAGTAGTCCAAGTTATTTGATATCACTGGGACTACGTAAAGATTGGAGGTTTCTTCAATCGAAAACAACCTACAATGACCAACTATGGAATCTGTAAGTGTTTTTAAAACGTATTATTGAATGAATAATGACTTGACAAATGAATAAACAATCAAGGAGGCGGGTTGATGATGTCCTGTGTATTCCTTTTCAGCTGATTCCAGTTACCGATCATCCCTTTAATATTTGCTTATAATTCTCGACGCAGTGTGTTCACTGGCCTTCCTCTATTTTGTTTCCCAACAAGATTCCATGTTAATGTTTGCCTTGTGATGCAGTTTAATGATTTCTGCATTGTGTGTACTATCCATTTTGAAAATCGTTTCCCAATTTCCTGTTTGGCTGGAAGTTGATTTGTTATTTCCCATATTAGACTGTTGGTGATGGTTTTCGGCAGGAATAGTATCCCTTAAATTCAATCGTATACTTGCATAAATGGATACTTTATGTAATCAATATGCATAAATGAATAGAGTGAAATCTGTCAATCTGTATTTTCTTATTCTGTATGTAATAATTAGACGACTATAATATCAAGTAATCAATAGGATGTCAGTGAATGTTATCTACAATGTTTTTCTTAGCCAATCACATTTGATTCTAGATGGTTGTCTTAAGAATAATCTCTTCATACAGTATTATTATGTCTTGAACAAAGACCAGTTACAGATTACAGAATAATATTCTTCATAGAATCAATATAGAGTCCGAATATAAGGAGACTGACTATTCTATACTTGTAGATGTGCTTCGATTCTTACTAGTTAGTATTATCAATATCCAAGTTATATATTTCCTATGTACAAATCCAAATTCAGACGATACATTAGACGAATTAAAAAAAGAGTAACAATCATAAAAGTGACGATGTGGTACACATAGATAAGTACTTAACTATAGTTCATGAATCAGAAATGTTGTCGTAAAAGTTGATAGATTTTATAGGCGATATGGGCAAGGGACAATTTTATCAGGAGGATGCATTCAATGCGTAGATCCAATAACGATCCCATAAATGCATCATTCAATTGATTGAAATAACAACTAATGAACTGAATCTAAATATTCATAGTACGATTGAGTAGTTTACAGTAAAAACTGAAATCCTTCTATAATGACTGTTTTTTTTAAAACTCAAGTTTATCTAAATTAACAAAAAATTCAGAAGAATCATTTTATGTTACTTCATATCAAACACTCTAATGTGGAGTGTTAGTCTGAATTGTTAACATGAAGATCTTCATAAACCTCATGACTACCAAATGTGAATCTACAATGTAAAAATCCATTATGGAAATCACTAAGTTACATTACAACTTCATTGACAGAATTCATTCAACCCTAAGAAACTAGTCACTACTTAGTAATTAATCAATCAAAGTAACTCACTCATGTAGATTAGTCGCAGTTTGTGTTGTTCAGTGATTAATATAAGAGACTATTAGGTTGATTGATATAAATTTCATTTCTTTGAAGAGCATTAGTTTCTTTAAAGTTAATGAATCAAAGTTACCAACAGACTACTTCTAACGACAGAATATGATTACCTTGAATGATATCAAATTCATTACTCATATTAGGATGAATTTGTATATTTCCAGTGATTTGTTATAGACTGAAACTGGTCAGTCACTGTTGCCATATGTGCATCCTGAGTCGATGCCATCGATATAGCGATTATTCAAAAGTATAATTTAAGTTGGATTGTAACTGGAAAGTGGAATCCAGGACGTGCATTTTGTCATATTTGGGACTCGACGGCTAGCTGGACCTTCATTCTAATACCAATGTGCCCATTGCACAAGTGTGACTGTCTGGACTCAGTTGTCTAGTGGTGAACGTGGTGTCATTTGACACGAAACGGACTGAGTTCGAATCTCACTGTGAACATCAACATTGGGATACAGGTACATCATGTAACTTAGGCGTTTCAACCTAATTGTTGCTTATTGCTCTTTGAATTATGGTTAATATCAAGATGCCATCAATTGGTGAATTAAACTATCTTCAGATTGATTAACGAGAAACCTGTTAAATAATGTACACTAATTCATCCGTAATTGAAGAGTTTAGAAGCCAATGTAATGCCGATATAGCGCCACAGTCGATGAAGATTCGCATCTGAGTTATTTTACTTAACATCAATACACTGAGTCTAACCTCGTTATTTCCTACTCGGTGGTATCAACAAACGCGAAAGATGTTTCCAAGATATCTACGATTAACTATTAACAGCCTATGAATGTTATCAACTCTACGCAACAAATCACAACCGACTGCTGCCTAGTCTACTTCTCCTTTGATTCGTAGATGGACATTTTGACTAAACCATAGGTAAGTTAACAGAATTCAAGCGAGCGTTTTCAATGCATGCCAAAATTTTGTAAGACATCAACCTATAAGCGCCAACCAACCTTCCAAAATAAATGAAGGGGTCAACAGGCTCAACTACTTCACTCGCTATCTTTAGTTGAATAGCTTTGACGCAAACTTATTTACATATACAGTGGGGAGGAACACATTCTCAACATTCTTAAATTGTTGCCTAAAGCTACCAAAAGACTTTGCATCCTATCATTATTCACGCCAAACCTAACTATATCAACTGTGTATTCGAAATCGACAAAGCGAACTCATGATAAAAGACTATTCACTGACAATTTAAATATTGCGAGCATTATTTCACGTAGTAAGTCTGTGATGAAATTCAACAAAAACCAAACATCGTGAACAGCGTCGATCGTAACCACTTAAGGTTGCATGTAAATTGATCTCAAATGAAAATTTTGAAAATAAAAGAGAATAAAATGAAAGATAATATGGTACTGTTTTTATTTTTTGACGGAATAAACATAGAAAGCCTGAATAATAATGTTGTATAATATCGTTGTTGTGTTAACATTTCATGATGAAATACAAGCCAATTGACATGAATGAACAAAGAGGAAGTTATATGACTTACTGAATTCATCATCGGTGTAAATAGATTCATTGCATTGATACACGTCCCTTATTCAGTATTATCATCGTAAAAAGTATAGAGAGAAAATTAAGGCAAACAAACAAACAAATATCACGTAGGCGATCATAAGAAGATGAAGAGAACACCGATGACTATCAACAAGTCTAGACGTAAAGTATACGCGTCTACGTCTGCAAGTAGGTTGATAAAACTGAAACTGAGAAACTATGTGATTATTTGTTAGCCACAGATCCATGATGCAGTGAGGAACTATTCAGAGAAAAACAATAAGCAAATATGATTTCTTTTATTTATGGATGTGTGTGAAAATGTTCGTTATACTATTCAGTTTACTCCAATTGACTTAGTAATTCAAATGAATGCAAACAGAATAACAAATTTAATACGATGCATTATCGTTGTTGAGGTTGTAGTTAGTACGTGATTGTATGTGTTTATTTGTTGCAAAGTAGCTAGTCGACAATTCGACACGTATTCCTTCACATTCAAACACTCTGTCACCAACATTAAATTGTGTACTGCATAAATTAGCTGCAGGCAATAGACCAAAATGATTTGCTGTAAGACGATCAGAACCTTTTTGTTCATCTAATTGACCACATGGTGTTTCTTACCAACGTATCCATTCTTTAGGTTCATCTGTTGGAAGTATCATGATAGATGCATCAGGAGAATTGGCATCACAACGACAAAGGTATGCAACATCTGAAGAAGAAGAAAATTATATTTAAAAACTTGCAATTAGGTACATTAAATCCTCTTAGTAAATCTTGTGTTTCAGCTTAAACTACTGCTTACTTACGTGCTAGTTTAGAAACCGAAGCCACCAAAAAGTTTTCATTAAAAAATCAAAAGCTGAGAAAAATAATTTTACTTCATTGAATACAAAAACTGTGGGAAAATCAGGTGCTTTTATAGTTTACAGCTGCCTAGAAATCACTACTGAAATGCATCCCATTCAAAAATGAGAAGCTAAGATACTGACCAGTGCATCGATCTTATGTCAAAGCTTGTTGAAAGCCTACTGAATAGTGATTAGATGGAATTTTTTCGACTACTTCTTTGGTATCATTCCAAATCATCTTAATGCCTAATCTAAAAAACAGGAATTCTGAGAATTTTCATAGATGTTTGGAAAGATAGAAACAAACAGTGTGTTCTGTTACAAATAAGAAGAAACTCAAACAGAATAAAGTTGATATAAAGCAAAATTTTGCAAAATAAACTGTTAAGGCTTCAATTAGATTGGCTAAAAGCTTCACATTATGAACCATGTAGCGATTCACTTATTATTCAAGTGAACATATCACATCAAATTGCTGCATTTCTTAAAAAGACTCTGCATATTGTTAGCATTTTCATCAAAGTTTTAACAAGGTTTATGTACTTCAGAACACAGCTATTTATGACAAACACTGTTAGTCTATAGAGTCGAATGTAACTTTCAATTCAATAAACACTATTAATGCTTTAAATCGCTACATGTATTCTAAAACTGTACAAAGGAAGAACATCCGAGCAATACAGCTATGACCAGCTCTTAAAATTTAACCTGACATTAATGGGTTTCTAGTCTACAAGTCTTAGCCTGGTAATTATTGCTGAAAATATTTGCTGGCATTTTTACGGTCACACTGATTCCTCAGCAAGTTATTGTATGTATATTTTGGCCCTTTTGTATAAACTATGGTGAATAACAATAGAGACCATTAGATCAAATAATATCCAGATCCCAGATTCTATCGAGAATATCATTCAAACTAATTGCAGCAACTGGACGACCAACTTTAAAAATCTATTGATTTAATCTATGAAGTCCAGCTTCTTTTCCCTGCTTCAGATTACCTATATCTTTTCAACTTCCGTAAAAATCAAGTGGTTGATGCCAAACTTGGAAATAATAAGTAGCTGGAAAATGTAACGAGTTAGTGTTATTATCGATGGAGTTTGATGTAAACAACCAACACATCCTATTCCAGACATTTATAGAAGATAAAACAAATATTTCAGTGTAGAAAATGTTGTGTGTATGTCAGTCAGTTACAACGTAGAACTTGGTACATGAGTACATCAGTTCAAATTGCTATGCCTCAATTAGCAGATAGAGATTAAATTGTCGGACCAAATCCCAGAGTAGGGGAGGTTGTAACAGAGTAAGTACTAATGGAAAGGCATAGAGATCAGAGATGAGATTTGAAATAAAAAGTGATTCAGTAAAGAGAAAATTATAATAAGCTCAGAAACTAGAATTTGGAGGAAGACAAGGAGTAGATGCACCTGCGCCATTGCAAACGATTTTGAGCCATATCACCTAAAGTCTCTAACCATTTGTTACGATCATCGTGTGGGCCCCAACCAGGTAGTCTGCATCTATTAACATGGTTCAGCCCAATTGTCAATGACTTCATGGATTGGTGCCATGTTCTCGCTTGGCCATCCCTAGCTTTCTTCCAGCCTACTCTTACAACAGACAACATTGCTCGTCGAGGTAGACGGTGGTCAGGCATACGCAACACATGTCCTAACCACCTCAGCCGGTGAAGATTCACTACATCATCAATAGACTTACCGCATTTACCTAGTACTCTATTCCTAACCCACGCATTCCCTACTCGGTGGTCCCAGCAAAAACACGAGCAATGTTTCGGAGACATCTATGATCAAATACAAGAAGCCTACGAATATCCTCTATCCTTAATGGCCATGTTTCACATCCATAAAGAAAAAACGGATCTAACTACTGCGCAATAAACGCGTCTTTTTGTCAGTAAACGAATGTCTCGCCTACGCCATAAGTAACGCAAATTGACAAAAGCCAATCAGGTATTATGTATCCGAGCGAAGATTTCATCAGACACCAGACTATCAGGACTAATGAGGCTCCCAAGATAAGTAAAGCTGTTGACACATTCAGTTGCTTCACTCCCTATCACTAACTTTGGTGCCGAATTAAGCCAGTCCTGAAGCAGCATTTCGCATTTTTATGTGGAGAATCACATCCTAAACATGCTTACATTCAGGTGTAAGGTAGTCAAAAGATTCTGCATTTTGTCAGCATCTTCACTCAGTAGAACTATATCATCAGCATATTCTAAGTCAGTAAGTTTATCTCCTGGAAGAAGGTCAACCCCTGGGCAGTCAGATGATGACAATGTTAACTCTAAAAGTATGTCAATGATAAAATTAAATAAAAATGGAGAAAGCGGACAACCTTGACGAACAACACAAGAAAAGATCAATTGCGAAGACAATCCGCCATAAGCTCTAACTCGACATGTGGTGTTCGAGTAGAGAGCTTGTATAAGGTTAATGTACTTCTTCGGTACGCCTTTCAATGACAGACATTGCCACATAACCTTACGATCGATAGAGTCAAACGCCGCCTTAAGGTCAAGAAATATAGCTATTGTTGGGCGTCTGAAAGTGCGTCTATGTTCCAGAATCTGCCTAAGTGTGAATATTTGGTCTATACAATCACATCCGAGTCTGAAACCACCTTGGTTTTCTCGAGTTTGCACTTCACGAGCTCTATTTAGACGTCTAAGTATTATTGAAGCTAATATTTTAGACACTATGTTCGTTAAACTGATTCCCCGGTAATTGTCACACGAGGACTTCTGTCCTTTCTTAAAGACCGCAATGGTTAGTGTTCGAGACCAGTCAGATGGGATTACGTCTAGTTTCCAAATTCTAGCAAAGATCTCAGTTAATCTCGCTGCAAAGCCTTGTTCTTGAAGTGTATTCTTGACTTTTACATAATTAAGTTGAACTCTGAGATGTATCCTTGTCGTGGATCTTTTATTTCCAGTGAGACGCAGACTAATACGCGCTCGCACTAAGGCATAATCTTAGTCTAAACATGTGCTCCAAAACGAGCGGCAGTCTTCTATCGAGCCTCTCCAACGATAGCTGATAGCAATGTGGTCTATTTGAGTCTAGCATTGAGTTGATTTCGGAGGCCGCCATGTCAACCGATGTCTTTCCTTATGCTTAAAGTTGGTGTTTGCGAGAAATAAATGATTATCTGAACAAAGTTGTAGTAAACGGTCGCCATTGTTTGTACGCTGAGCCTCAACACCGTAGGATCCACCTAGGTGCCTTTCGGTTTCATCTAGTCTACCTACTTGGGCATTAAAATCACCCGCCACTATTACTACATCAGTGCGCTTAGCTTTACATAGAAGGTCAGAAAGCTTTCTGTAAAATTCATCTTTCATTTCATCTGAGCTGCAGTCAGTGGGAGCATAGGCAGAGACAACAAAGAGACAACGGCGTATGTCCCTATCTTTACGAATCCTTACCGTTCCATTTAGACGGACAGCGCACAAGCGACTGTCTATTGGAATCCAGTCAAGGAGAGCCTATTCAGCTTTTGAACTTAGTGCTATACCTACGCCAGCTAGGCCTCGAGTAGTAGTGGTGAGGTCCTCGGAAACACGAAGAGTGAACTGAGCCGGTTCCTTATTTTCACAAGGTGAGGTCAAGCGAATGATTATGCTTGGATCCTGTATACGCATTTCAGAGATGCAGCAGATATCGATGGAGCGGGATTCTAGAGTCATGGCTAAGGAAGCCTGTTGTCCTATATGACATAACGTCCGAACGTTGAAAGCTCCAATATACAACTTAGTGCGCGGTTTTAGGAGACCATGGATAACGTTTCGTGAACTCAAATCATTAGCATTAGAGACGCGAGGTGATAAAATCATGTTAGAAGGATTAGGCATGGTGATAAGAGAGTTATTAAGAATTGATGGTGGGATTTGGCTTCGAACAAGATGATCTCGTGTGCTGTTAGGGGTATGAGGGCAATTTTCACTTCCTGGCTGCCCACACCATGGAAGGGTATTGCTTCTTGAAGTACCTGAAAAAGAAACTGGTTAGTATTGGTCATAGTGATCTGGGAGCGCGGTTGTAGAGCCCAATAGACAACTGCTTGTGGCCGATCACGCACGGCCTTGTTATGGGGAGTTTTTCAAGTGTTAGCTCCGTTCTTTAGAAGGCCTTACTGCCGGAGACGGAAATCCGTGGAGTAAGGTGAGGTGTGACAATTTTAGGGTCGACCTTTTCTAACCTCTTCCTTCTGTTAAGAAGGCAGCATTGCTGCAGATGCTGGTTATCCGAATGAAACACCTTACTGCTGTCACACCTCGCTGCAGTCAGCAGTACGACTTCGCCCTCAGATCTTACGTTGCTGCCTTTGGTCTTATCGCTCTCCAACAGACCTGATTGGCATGGTAGAACCTTGGAGAACATGCGTTCCAGCCAACATAAGAAGTCAATTGGGAGTGGTCTCTCGATTTTTCGATAAAATACCTTAGTAGAGAAATAACGCAAAGTTATAAAATCGTCTATTCTTAGACGAGTTATAGTCAACAAATAACATATACAATTTTTAAGACCAATTCGTGTGTACCAAAAAGCATATAGACAGCAAATGCTTGTTCAATAGCACCATAAGGCTATTGTTCGGTGACACTTTATTTAATTTATGGTATAACGGGATGATCATTCAATGCCATTAACGATAACTTTCACACTTCTGACTTGTATGAACTCCACTTGTCATCACTTGTCATCGGAACTTCAAAGACCTGTGAAGCAGTTCATTAGTAAGTTGATTGATATAGTTTGATTTCTTATTTATACTTGTCACAGATTTGTCTAAGTTAATTACGAATAACTACTAGGTAAGGCTACACAACAATGATATTTTCGTGTGTGATTCATCAGCAGTTTGCACCTAGAATCCCATCAGAGAATGAACTAAGGACTCCGAGTCAGTGGTACTGATGCCGAAGCGTTCACCTTAGGACATAAAGGTACTATGCAAGGTCTTTAACAAGGTTGTGAGCACGTACTGTTCAGGAGTCCCATACAAAATGGCTGTCTAGTTTACCTTTATTTTCAATGATATCCAACTAAAATCACCATGCGATGAATAAAAATATTTACTCAGTCATTAAAACTTAAATTCCATAACTTCCATTCACATTAATTAATTCATGTAAATAAGATAGTAAAACTTCCTGAAGATAAATCCATGGCTTCCTACGTATCTAACATAATCTTCATAGACATGGAATTATAAACCTGAGGGTAATAAACATGATGACAGAAGTCACATAGGATGCCAAAATTAAAAAAATAACTCATCGATCTATTTAGACTAGAATAATTGAATGTGTTATTGTTTGAATAATGATTATTCAATGAAAATACATTAACTATTTCCAGGTTTGTATGTTTTTTTTTTCATCTACCAATAACATGTCGAATGGACAAAATCAGTAAATAGATTCATCTCTTTGAATGATGATGAAAACAGACACTGAAATTACAGAATATCATTTAGTGAGAATAAGTGTTAGAGAATACTGAAGTGTATAATAATGCAATCAGAGAATACGATGCGCATAACATACGTAACAATTAGTGCAAAAGGTTCCCATGTTAGACGATTGCCCTCTTTATGCTGTAGGTTGTTACTTTATAGAAGCAAACGGTTTTCGAAGTACAGAATATGATTGTTATCTTATTCTCTGGGCTGGAGTACCAAATCAATTACATAAATATCTTTCAGTGTGATGTAAGCTACCTATTTGAGCTTTAAAACCAACCACCATTAGTACTACGTCTAAGTGTTTAGCTTTATGAAGTTCAGTAAACCTTTCATAAAATTCATCCCTCACTTCATCTAGGCTACAATCAATAAGGGGCTAGGATCGGATGGAAAAACAGGACAAGACAATAATCCCAGATAAAACATTTGGTGAACTCATGGAATAGTGTTTCTTATGATGTAACACGTTTTGCTATAATGCATTACCTTTATCCTTTTGCTAAATTCGCTCAAGATAACATTACGAGCAACTAATTCATACGGAATATTAGATGATGAATGATAAGTGCTGATTGCTTCACTCATAACATAGTATATTGTAAAAAACCATTTCCCCACTTCGACTATTCATTAACTCCTATAATTAATCTGTAGTATGGATATTTAAAAATATTTACTATAATTCTCGACGTTTTCAATATAATTAGTATATAGTGCAAGATGTTACACGAAACGATACGCATTTTATAAACTGATTATATAAATAGTATTTGAAATTCAGATATAAGCGATACAGCTCGAAACGACTACTAAATGATTAGGTATTAAGTTTCTGTGTAATTAAACTAGGAGTCTACAACACGAAATACGCCCCTTGTAACTATAATACTTTCCTTTACAGTTAACAAGATTCATTTACCTGCTTTAATTCTTCTATCCATTGTGCTCTCATCTTGATGAGCGAATCACTAGAAACGTTGCTTGCTTGATTGTAATCCCTCGAAATATCAACACCAGTTGGAATATCATTATATTCTTCCTTGTCTGATTCAAAATAATAAGCTAATAAGCCACATATAAAGAAACGAAATATATATGCGTATGAACAGTAAGTAGTTGGGGAAATTTAAAAACAAAAAGACAAATTAGTAGCTTATTTGATATTGCTTGATCTGCTTTAAAGAGGCGTCAGAGTCATTCACACTATATAAACTTTCTATAGGTATACTACATAACGACAACGTAACAGTAAAATAGAACGAATTGATGATACGTCAATTCTACATTATTATGAATGGTTTTCAAAACTCCTGCATATTACATTTACAGGCAAGTGGGCAAAGGTAGATTAATACACTGGTGACAAAACATTGAAGCATTTGATTCATACTAACATTCCAATGAATCCGTCACCCGAAAATGTTCCATTCGATTGATTATAGGTGGCCACTACATTCCAACTTTACTAATAGCTTAGTAGTTTGAAGAAATAAGAATGAAGTAACGAAATGTTCTACACACCCTCTTATTTTTAAATTCAGACCCAATTAAATCTAGTATCATTGTGATGAGCTTGAGTAAACTATTTGATTAACTTGCGTCCATATGTTGGTGTCTCAGATCTGTGATTAGTTGGGTATCTAGTTACTCGCCACACCAGTTCAAGTGCATTTGAGAAATTGGAAGATTGACATACTTGAAAACAAGCGTGTTCACTTCAGAGCAGAGTTCTGAAACCAGTAACTGCCATGCTACTAGAAAGTTGTCTGCCTAATTGTATTAAAAATTTATAGTGAAGAGTGTAAACAGACTAGTCGGTCATAATCAACGTGGAGTCTAAAACTGTTGGCACCAAACGAGCCTGATTAAAGCATGCTCAAAACATGCTCATGAAGCTGTGCTGTGATTGGTCCATTCTTGCCTAACCAGAGTCAATCAACAATCGGGAAGTTCCTGGAATACTCTATATCGATGTTTATATAAACTCTAGTGTAATTATTTGCTTTCCATTTGCCTTCTGCTGTTATTTTCTGAATACAACTTGCTACCTGCTCTACACTTGTTCTGATTTGGGATCAAGTCGCTGACGCTGTTGAACCGCAGAATACTAAGCGGGGTTAATACATAATATTACTGGGACAAATAGAAATAACAAGAGGACAATTTAACAGTGGCAATGGAGGAAACAAAACGAATTCACGATGCCTATATCAGATGATCAACTTCATCGCATCCTTCAACAACAGCAGACGCAGCTGGACTCTCAATTGCGATTTATTGATATTCTGACCCAGCAACTTCAAATGCAAATCCCTATATCATGCACCACATCATCTATGTCTGTGGATACAGTTGACAACAGTATTCCAGAATTTAATTATGATCCTGAATGTGGAATTATTTTCACAACGTGGTTCAAACGACAAGAAGATACATTCAGAATAGAATTTCCGAATCAGAACGATGCGTGGAAAACACGTCTGTTGGTGTGCAAACTAGGTCCCAGCGAATATGAATTCTTTTCTGACCATATACTGCCGAAGTTGCCTCAAGAGCTCAGTTTCGAGGAGGTAGTGAAACAACTGTCAGAGATATTTGGTAAATCTACATCACTGCTTAGTATTCGTTATAAGTGACTTAGGTTAGTGAAAAGTGAAACCGATGACTACGGAATGTTAGCTGATGTCGTCAACCGAGAGTGTCAGCGCTTCAGATTGCACTTCTTAACAGATGATCAATTTAAATGTTTAGTCTTCATCGGAGCTCTCCGGTCATCTGAAGATGCCGAAGTTCGGGCACGTCTTTTATCTCGACTTGACCAAGATCTCAACATACAACTCGGAACGCTGGTGGATGAGTGCAAAAGACTACAAAGTATCAAACACGATAACGCATTAGTGGAGCAGGTAAATCCAAATCTAACTAGTGCTACTGTAAATGCAATTAATAGGTTCCAGTCTCAGAAGCCCAATAGAAAAGAGTCAACATCCAAAGAACCTAATACTGCTTGCTGGTTATATGGTGGATGGCATTGAGTAAGCTTCTGCAAATTTAAAAGGCCCAGGATGTCAGATGTGTAACAAACGCGGACACAAAGAAGGCTACTGCCCACCGAATGGTATGTCCCAGTCCAAGAAGAAAGATAAACGCTCTCGACATACGATGAAGTCAGTCGATTCTCAATCACTTTCTGTAGTAGCAGCTTTCAGAACAGACAACACTTACAGAAAGTATGTTATTATTCTAATCAACGGCATCCCCGCACGTCTTCAAATCAACACAGCATCTGATATCACTCTAGTGTCTAGAAAAACCTACGACTTGCTTGGCAGACCACCAATGACACCATCTACAAAGACAGCTACAAATGCATCTGGCGGTGTACTGAAACTTGTCGGCGAGTTAGATTGTGAATTTTCCTTCAATGAAATAAACTCTAATGTGACATGCTATCTAACAGATCGACCGAACCTTGACCTCCTTGGTTTAGATATGTTAACAAAGCTCGGCCTAATGGATATTCCTATCAATAGCATTCGCAACAAAATATGCTCTTCAGCAGGTAACCAAATGTTGTCAAAGAAGACAAGTGAAAATCTAGTTAAGAAGCTACAGCATAAGTTTGCACCAGTTTTCCATAATGGTTTGGGTTGCTGCTCGATGATAAAAGCTAATCTATTCACGAGAGTAGGTGCTGCACCGCGTAAAGCTGAGCTTTAGTCATGGCCAATAACAAAGTCGCCATGGCATCGCTTACATCTGGATTTCGCTGGTCCGTTTCATGGTAAGATGTATCTTCTGTTAATTGATGCTCATACTAAGTGGCCGGAAATCTTTCGTATGGAGCGTCCAACTGCAATGTCTACAGTACGAAAGTTACGACAAGTATTCAGTCATTTTGGGCTCCCTGAAACAACTGCTACAGATAATGGAACACAATTCGTTTCTGCCTTGTTCACCGAATTTTGTCGACGTAACGGTATCAATCATGTCCGAACACCGCCCTTCCATCCCCAATCTAACGGTCAAGTCGAACGCTTCCTTAGTACCTTCAAAAACGCCATGCGAAAATCTAACACGGAGGAGACAACGGAAGAGATCCTAGAGAGATTTCTATTCATTTATCGGACTACTCCAAACCCACAAAAAGCAAATGGTATCTCTACAGCAGAAGCACTACTCGGTAGAAAGGTGCGTACAGCTTCGATGTTATTCATCCAGTAACAGCGAGTTTCAACGAAACATACCTATGGAGATGCAGTTCAACCGACATCATGGGGCGCCGAAACGATATTTCACTGTCGGTCAAAAAGTACTTGCAAGGGACTACCATGGCACTTATCCTAGATAGGTGGCAGGTCGGATCCTGCGAAGGAGAGGTAATGTTATTTACGAGGTATCAGTTGGTTCGTCAATTCGGGTAAGACATGCGAACCAGTTGAAATCAGCTTCTGCTTGTTTCGAGAAAACTCATTATAGAATACCACTGGGTATTCTACTTCATACCATTGAGATTCGACTACCTGAAGTGGTCCTGAAGGACAAAAAGAAAGAAACTACTTCCCTACTCCCAAGAAGGTGGAGAGACAAAAGGCGTAAATCAGTGAGTTTGATGCAAGTGGATCCTAATAGCGAATTCTACGGATTTTTCCGAAGAGGAGGTGCTAGCCCGAAACGAGCCTGATTAAAGCATGCTCAAAACATGCTCACGAAGCTGTGCTGTGATTGGTCCGTTCTTAGCCAACTAGAGCTAATGACCAATCGGGAAGTTTCTGGAATACTTTATACCATTGTTTATATAAACCCTAGTGTAATTATTTGCTCTGCTTTTGCCTTCTGCTGTTATTTTTCTCAATACATCTTGCTACCTGGTCTACACTTGTTCTCATTTGGGATCAAGTCGCTGTCGTTGTCAAACCGTAGAATACTAAGCGGGATTAATACATAATATTACTGGGATAAATAGAAATAACAGTAGGACAAGTTGACACATAAGTAATTTTACATTTATCGGTGGACATGTCTGTTACGGCCGAACCATTAAATGACAACCGAGAAGTATCAAAGTTACAGCAGCCACCTTATACATTATGTTGACGTTAGAGAATCTTCTGAATGCAAATAGTGTTAATAAGCTTGTAATTCGTTCGAATACTACCGGAATGTTAAGAAAAGTATTACATTGTGAATGCGGAAAGGAGACGACAGTTTTTGAAAACCCAAATAATTTTAGATTGTTATGGCTTTCGGTGCACTGAATATTAGTGTAAGGAAGTCCATCAGATCGGATTCCCTTTTTACTCATTCTTAAGCAAGGATTGAGGCATATTTTCGTATTAATCACCCTTTCTAGACTCGTAAGAAGATATTTCTTACCTGAAACAATAATATTAGTGACAATTGGAAACCTTACGAATCGCTTAAATATGGGGTACGTCTACAGAGCTTTAGTGCACAAGAAATACTGAGTTGATTCATCAATGGGAGTTAATACTAATACTACTGAACCAATGTACAATCAAGTAAGGTGTCATTAGGGTCACTAAGGTTGCTATGCCGTCACCCAGACGAATACTAATAAATAATAATAGATTATTAAACAAAGTCCATAGAATGCGAGAATAACTTTAAGAAATTTTCTGGTGAAACAGAAACAATAAGCACTCCATGCATTTCAATATCAGTCACAAACAGTTCATTAGAAATTACGGACTTCGCACTGCATTATAAATTATGGTTAAGCCATAATATTACCCGTATATTTTATTTTAAAGGATGAATAGTTTGTATTTTACCAAAGATTTCCGTGAGGAAGGGAGGCATATAACAAGTCTTGGCTGAGTTCTTAATTAAACCACGAATGTTCCGACAAAAATCGTTGATCCTAGTTTGGAGCCGTGATTGGTTAATTCTGATTAAGGCTTCTAAGGTCATTTTACAATCGCTTAAGTTCGGCCGTATAAGTCATGTCAACCCATTTCTTTTTTCCGAGCATATAAAATAATCATACTGCTGATTAATTCCTATAAACAGAGATCTAAACATGACTTACTATCGAGATATGCTGGATCAATTGATGTGCACCTAGGATCAAGTTGTGCGCTACAAAATGACTCAGTATCCAATATCGTGATGACAAGCTAGTGTAAACCAAATAAACCATAAAATTATTAGGGATGATCAGTATACCTTAGTGTACTGCTCATCTAAATTAAAACGCCATTGCCCTTCTGATTGAATATAAAAGAAGCGCAACTCACGAGAACTCTCCTTATGCGGTAAACATCTTAGTCACATTAATTGGCTAGTTGTTTAGTACTGGATATACTTCACCATCCTATCGACATTGATTTATTTTGGAAAGTTTGAATTCTCTTGTTACTTCTTATAACTTTCCATAGCTTAATTTCATGGGCATTCATTCGAAGTAATGAACTTACCTTATTCGCAAGTGGATTATAAGATGGTGTACAGAAGCGCCCTAGAAAATATTTCCTATTTTACTCCTGATTTCAAGGTCGTTCACTTCCACTAAACCAGTTTTAACTGGATACAAAGCACTCACTCTTCAAATAGATTTCTAGACAAGAGACAGAGAGGTCTGTTTATCTAGTGCTGTCACTATTTTTATTAGGATTATAAATGGCGCGACATCAAACGCCTTCTAGAAGTACAAGAATGTTGCATGAACTGACAATTGTTCTCATCAGGTTGTCCGATTGTCCTAAGATAGGAGGTTGTTGGTGCGTAAATTAGCACTTGGGAAAGGGATGTTTAGCCACGTAGCATGTTTTGTTCTTATTCCGCTGTTTCCTCACCTACTCGCTAATCAAGCCATTCATCACCTTTAATAGAATATAGACTAGTGCTACTAGCCTGTAGCATTTGCATTCTCTTCAATCACCATTATTAAAATTGGGGACAAATCAATTTTTTATTCAATAGGAAGTTGTGGTCTACTAAAGAATGCTTAAATAGGTTGCATACAAGCCCACACATAGCTTCCGTGCAGTTTCAAGACAAACTTACGAATAATATCTCATTTAAATGATTTTCATGGACGCAAAGACTCTGAGATTCTGGAGTCAGTATGAATTTTCCCATTTTAAGAGTTCATAACCTTATAATATAATTGTTGCTATCTGCGTGATTTTGAATAAGTTTCTGAATGAAGTAGGAACAGAGGGTTTTAAAAATTTTTTGTCTTTGAAGTCTCCTTCTCCACCCCAGATTCTATAACTGCATACCCTCTTTTTCTGGCTGGTTTACATTTAGCCATAAACCAAAATAGATATCAGGGATTGATTTATAATTTATTTGCTAGCTAGATATGAAAACATCAAGTTTTCCATTATCCTAGTACGACCTTTCTTTCTTATCAGTAGAAAGAGACTGTGGCTCATCACTTTCTAAGGTACTACTCATGAGTATCCAGCTTACAATTCTGATCAAATTAGTTGTTTGGTGACTTACTTCAAGCAGAATATTCAGTGGTTTAAACATTTTACTCTTAGAGAAACGCTGTTAGATTTAATCTCTTTCATTATTGACTGTAGGCTGCCGATCGGTTCGATAAGTCGTTTCAGGCTCCTTACTTTCTGGAAAATGGAACCTATACTAGTCACTTTGTCATGGCCAGGCAGTCTATCTTACAGTAGTAATAGCTGAGTTTAATGTCGTTTCATAATGAGCGCTAGTTTATGACCACGTCAAATATGTCCACTACGTAATTGTTGCTTCCTGGTGGGGTGTGTACATATACATTCTAAATAAACGATGGGTTTTCTGAAACTTAGGAAAAGCCTTGCATTTTCTCTGCTTCAATGCTATAGGCAGAGTTTTTACTTCTGTCGTCCTGAGTTTCATAGTGCCTTGATAACTCAGAGTATCATTAAGTTCTGCGTTCAGGTTCCTCCAGCCCACTTTTGAGAAGTGACCTAAAAAATCTAAGCATACTGTACTTCTTGTTGACCACAATGGTAAGACATTTAACACCCATGAAGCCATTTCTGAATGCCTCAATATAGCTTTTTCTGCTAACTAACCGCCGTTTGAAAACGATTGTTACACAACTCACTAATACTCAACAACATTTGAACTCATTTATAAGTATTTTTGGTACTAATGATTTTAATATACAGCAGATTAAGCAGATTAATTAATGCACTGAAACTACCTGATTTATGATGTAGACGGCACTAATTCCTATATACTGAAATATGGTGGCGATATAATTTCAAATATTCTACTTGTTTCTTTCACTTTCTCACTAGAATCGTTGACTTGCCCGGATATATAGAAAACCACTTATCGTATTCCCAGGCACGAATAATGCTCTACATCAAACACTAGCAACTATCAACAAAATAACAGTACTCCTCTTGTTTCAGGGATTATAAAATATAATCAGTGAATATATACTGAAGCAGTTTTTATCCGAGAACCTGATTATGCCTATCCAACCTGGTTTTCTCTACTTTGATCATGTATGACCTATCACTTGATCATCTGCAACTATATAACTAGTGGCCTCGATAAGAGTCATACAGTTCTCGTTTCATATTTTGACATTTCCAAAAATTTGCATGACATTGATTACCTGCTATCGATATGAAAAAGGAAGACATGCGAAACTACCTTCTCCCTAATAGATTGCATCAGGTACTACCTTCGTGATCTCATACATATTGTTGATTATAACTCTATACACTCCCGATCTTAAACCAATGACTCTGCAGTTTATTCAAGGTAATGTTTGGAGTTTCTTGTCGTCACTCTCTATATTAATGATATATGTAACCGCTTCCCACAATATCTAATCAATAATGTCTGCTGCTGATCTCAAATCTACATGCTCTTCTTCAAAAGATGAATCGGTTACATTTCCACACGTGGTTGTAAATGACATTTAACGTGTAACGTAGTAGTTCGCTACTGGGAAACCTCAGTTTAACATCCACAAAATAATGAAATACGCTTCTGAGCACCACATACAACAGTCGACCGTCCACCCCGTGACTCTACCGAGATACATAGTGTTGCTGATGTTGGCCTGACACATTTCGATGATATTTCTCCACAGAACATATTGCAACACTGATTCACAGATCATGCAGGTTTTCAAGTTGTATCCTTTCCAACTTTCATAAGTAAGAAGCCAGAATTATATTATTTGGAAGCAGTTTATTTAAGAATATTTTCTGTTTATTTCCAGCTGTCTACACGTGAGTGATGAACAAAAATTGGAGTCTGTCCAAAGGTACTTCAACTCCTATGTATTAGGAAACACTGTAACACAAGAATAACCGACAAGTTGTCAAACACCTAACCGTCATCGCCTTTGGCGTTGGTATCTTTAAGTCAATCTCTTTGTTCTCTACAAACCGCCCAGCAAGTTAGCATTCTTCACCTGAAACCAAAATCAACATAAGCAAACTCCCACTTCCTCATGATCTACGAACTTATATATTTAGCATTACGACTAACACTTTTACAACCACTCGTGAGTTAACATTTTCACACTTTTCTCGATATGGAACATGCTACCAGTAGACACTAGGATCTGTAAATCCCCTTCAAGTTTTATTGATTCACTTCAGCGGATTATCATACACTTCAAATACTAGGTCTCCTTAATGCATGTACTAATAGTACTTCTCTCTGGTGCTACTCTTCTGCATTTTTACTGTCTTCTCAGAATTTTAAGGGTTTATTTCACACTAGTACACAGCACGAGACACACAGGGACGATAACAAGACTTGTTGTAGCTAAGTCACTTGTCGTAATTTAATGGCTAGTAAATAGACACAAAGAAATGCAATGTTGTGTTTCTCCCTACTTTGGAAACCACCAACTCTATTTAAACTACCCCTCTGTCTATCTAACGTCAATATATCGAGGTCTTACTCTGACAAACACGCTAGACAACTAGTTAGTTGTCTCGAAAATCTAGTGTGTTTATCAGAGTAAGACCTTAATATATTTACGTCAGATAGACAGAGGGTTAGTGTAAATAGAGTTGGTGGTTTTCAAAGTAGGGAGAAACACGACATTGCATTTCTTTGTGTCTATTTACTAGCCATTAAATTACGACTAGTGACTTAGCTACAACAAGTCTTATCATAGTCTCTATGTGTCACTGTCTAGTTTATGTTCCTTAATATCTCCACATCGTCAGCATAGAACAACACTGATGATGTGAGTATGTACGTAACGTTGTTGATGAAATTGTGGAAGAGCAATGGATCTTAGATTGTTCTTCATAATGACTTCTAGGCTTTTTTCTGGACTGACGTATTCCGTACACCACGTTGCATGATGATCGGTCTTGCAAATAGTTTCGCAACCACATAAGTGGTCCGTTGGAGAGGCTTAAACATAAGACTTTCCCCAGCAAGACTTTTGTAACGGCAACCGAACATCCAGACGCCAGGTGCTGCAAATACAACTGCATAGGTCTCCAAATAAAATCCAATGGAGCCTACATCGAAAGAAATGATTTCCAAACAAATGATGCTCCGCGCAATAAATTATTAATGTCTTATTACAAACCTTCAATACTGTAGGCACCCAGTATTTAAAAAAAAATCGTCAACAGCCAGAAACAAAGGTGCGAAGCCGAGAAATTGCGGATGTGCAGATAAACAAACCAAACATAAACTGAACACAACAAATACGTCAAATAAGTTGGCAAGAGCTTGAGAAGTATGATTCACAAATTTATATAATTCCTAAGTTTATGGCAACACTCCCCACCAAGAGAACATCAGTTCCTTCCAAAAGCGACTGAATCACTTACGGCAACAAAGGAATACAAAAGATAATCAACTAAATCGCATTTATACAAACATTTAGATGTGGTGAGTCGTAGGTGTTACAGCAGTACGCCTAGGGAGCATCACATCTATCTACGGTCTTTATAAGACACAGTTTCCTAAAATCCATCACAAAGATTACGTTCTCTGTCTTCAATTCGTCTTGCCCCACCTGTTCATTTTTACCTAGTATTGCACTCTGAAGCAAACCTAGTGGCCATTTATTTTTTTCTCCGAAGTCAGAACAGATCATAACGAATTCACTCTCCCGTAAATGCTTCTTTAAATTTGTCCACTTGTGATGCTTTTGTAATAGGGAAACATATTTTTGAGACTAACGATTCCATAAGACTTTCAACCAAATAAACGAAGTTAAAGGCTATTAACAAATAATTATGAACAATGCGCAGTAGCTGCAAGGTACAAAACTTGGTACACTTGTTCTATAAGCGCCACAGATCATCCTTAAGCAATAATGTTTTCGGCACTTTACATGATGGCTTGACTGTCAACAACTTCAATTTTATTATTACCAACCTGCTTAGCGATTTCTCGGCTAACAGAGGTGAACCTCTGAATGGACACTATTAATTTGGCAACTAACCATAAAAAATTTGTTTCCTTCACTTTAGATAACATTTCTAAATCAACAACGTCATTTAGGACGTCAAGCAAATAATAATAACTATTGATCAGATGACATGGAATCTATTTACTTTAAAATCGATCAAATTAATATACACATAATCCTGCCAAAACAGTTTATTTGTAATTCCCAACATAGTTTCTCAAAACTGGGTCTTGTATGGCTTGTTTCTTTGAGCTTTACAATGTACTTTTCACTAAATGAAGTTTTAAGCACATCTTATTAACATTGCACTTAGACATATTCAAAGCTTTTGACGTGGGTAACCAAGGCTTCTTAAAGACAAACATTCCTCAAAATGAAATTAGGAATCCATTACTTAAATCATTGAGCCTTTCTTATCAGTGACTTAACCCTGACGTTATGCACAAGAGAATTAACTGCAAATCTAACTCGCTAAGTTACCTACACGGACAGGTACTCGCAATTGTGACCAACATCTCGTCAACTGTTTACTCGCCCGAAACTAAATCAAGAAGATATAAACACAGTACTAAGAATATCTGAGTCTATTTTGTAGCAACTCTGTATATACGATTACAACGAAGATCTCGTCGTAATTAGAGTACTAAGCATATTAAAAATCCACTACAATTAATGACAAATACCAAGGTCACTGCGGTGAAAATGAACGGCAGTACTGGTTACCGTCTTTTTTTGCAATTAATGAAAAAATAGTAAAAATAAGAATATTCACATGGAAAGTAACATGGAAATACACATCACCTTCAAGTGTGTTCTGTGTCTTCTTGATTATTGCCTGATATATTCTGCTAGTTACAATTCGAAATTCTCAGGAATACTTTATCCATTGTATGATTTACATTCTAATATTCATAAATCATCAGTTGGCACTAATATCTCTATATAATCAATTGTGATTTTTCTTCCAATTTCTCTATGCGATTGTTGTTATGATATGCATCTCCAGTGATAGCGAATGTTAGATCGTGATCGCAGTACTCACAAATTGTCCAATTATATTCCTTCATCTAAACGAATGAAATGCTTCTACGGTTTCACTGACTAAGTAACCTATAAGGATTTTTATTCCGAAGTTTTGTTGTAAAGAATACTGACATTGTCATTGTGGGTTGTATCAAGAAAATCAAGCACTACCTTACGAATGGACATATTCTGATCTAGTGTTGGTTTGATTGTAGAAATAAACGTTTCAATAATCATTCTTGTTTTAAAACAAGTTTGTTGGTAGTGTATTTTCATAAAGTTATGCCAACTGATTGTTACATATGACCGTCAAAGTACAGCTTTCTTCTGTAATAATGATTGGTGTGAATTTTCAAACTTAACCTGTGACGCATATTACTGATAACCACAAAGGCCTGTAGGCCACTATCGTTCGCCTGATTTACAATAGGATTGCATGTATGGGTCCAGAGGTGCAATTTCTATTCATATACCAACTTTTGTCATTATTACCCTTCAAGCTATTGAAATGTGATATAGTGTCTCTCTCAAAAATATAGCCATGGAATCCTTACATATCAAGTAACACCATGATATTAAAATGTTCAAATGCTGCAACTAACAAAACAATGTGGTTTTCTAACGAATAATCTTATTTGTTGATTGTTGATAATTCTTGAAAGTTCTTTAGAAGTTCATCATAGTTACATTATAACCATCATTCATGTCACTCTATTCATCAAGGTTGTGTAAAATCAACTAAATCGACTATGTTCACTATTATATTGTTACAAAATTATCAAATATCATTCAGTCGGTCAGTCAGTGAAGAAAATAACAGTACCTGGCACATTTATCTATACATTCAAGTTACTACATCACATTTGGTCAGGTATACGAACACATGTATCAATCAAATCAGTTGATGGAAGTTTATGCATTCAGCTACTATGACGAATCTAAACGATGATGTTAAACATATACAAAGGTCCTAAACAACGTCGAGTAATAAACACTCAGCCATTGTTTCAACTAAATATTCTGATAAACCTCGCTTATCAATAATCACCGATCGAAATCAGATAGTGATCAATATTTAGAGAAATGCATTAACTCAAATATACAGAGTTAATGCTTGTAAACAGTTTCCTTTCTTTCTCAATGATCTACTACTTCTGAAAGATGATAAATAGACATGATAGTACATATTTATATTACTACTAGAATATATTCAGTAGTTTGAATTGTATTTGAACAAATTGATAAACACAATGAAACAATAGGATTAACTATATATCTGCATATGAATATATTAATGCGACAAACAGAAAAATTGATTATGTTCAAAAAATAAATGAAACCACTAAATAAGCATGATTATAATAGTGATAGTAATAATCACCGGTCGTAACATTTAACAAGGCAGTTGCAGTTTCATCAATGATTCATTATAGACTCCAATGTCAGTGCCCTAATTCATGGTAAGTATTAACTATGACAATTCTTAAATTGATTAATTCTATATCTGCTAAAGCCAATGCAAGTTAAATTCTTAGAGCCACATCGTTTGTTTGACTGTATATCATTCTAATGAACTTGAATTAGACATCTTTATGTGAATCTACATAGTGTCGATTGTTAGCTGATGTCTGGGGATGGATATACACTCTAAATACTCAATGATTTGATCACATCAATTTCATGCTACTTGATAAAATCATCATTACATCATGAGAATCATCCGAGTCATCATAATCACCATCAACAAATACAGCCTCATAATGATCAATAAAAGCTGAATAAAAATAATTATTCATGAAATCAATTCGCTTTCAATAAACACACACACACAAATCAAGAGGAAGTTATCATTCATCTGAATACACACACAAACGAAATTCACCTTGCTACTTAATAATATCATCATTATCATCATAAGAATCATCCGTATTATTTCATTGAATTTAATTAAATAATAGAAAGTGAGAAAGAAAGAAAGTAAGTAAAAAAATTCTGTGTTTTGTCTTTCGCTTCTATTTAGCTGGAAAAAACAACCAGGTGTTAACTGAAACTCAGCAAGTTGTCTTATTCTCCTGATTATGAATTTGTTATGAGGATTGAATATATGAATTAAGAATCAATAAAATGACATGGTCGGCTTCATGGTGAATTTCGTTTGTGTGTGTGAGTGTGTGTGTAGATGAATGATAACATTCTCTTGATTTGTGTGTGTGTGTCAATTGAAAGCGAATTGATTTCATGAATAATCATTTTTATTCAGCTGTTATTGATCATTATGAGGCTGTATTTGTTGATCGTAATTACAATGACCCGGATGATTATTATGATGACGATGATGATTATGATGACAACAGCCAACAATCGACACTATGTAGATTCACATAAAGATGTCTAATTCAAGTTCATTAGAATGGTATACTGTCAAACAGACGATGTCGCTATAAATATAATCCAATTACGTATAAATCTGGAAGATACCGAATTTATCAAATTCAAAAACACCAATGTCTTTTCCAGCAAAAGCGTAAATTTCGAAATTTAAGCGTGTATAAGTTCATGTACTGTGTGACATTATCATGATAGTATTGCGGAGAAATGAAATAATTAAATTGTGCATCTCAGGTCAAATTCATTATCATCATCATCTTCATAATCAAAGCAATCAAATAAACCATACTCATCAACAACACTTTTGTACAGACAGCAATTGAACAGATTAAACATATTCGTAGACACTTTCAGGTATCATGACACAATTACTTGACTTGATTAAAATTAACCTGTTTCAGAATAGGAAGTGTATATCAATGAATGTTAGTTTATCTACAGCTAAGCAAACAACCGTCCTAATCATTTCACTAGTTCCACTCATTCATTCAATCTAGTCAATATAGTCAGTCTCATGAAGAAATTCATATGAATCTAACCGTCATTGATTCTAGTTATGATAAAAATGGCATGATCTCGTTGGCTGTGATACTTCTGTTGTACATTCACATAAATCATAATTGTATTTAGAACTGTTCATTACCCATGCATTTGTTGTGAATTTCGATTAGTCGAAGTTACCCGTGTCCAGAACATCATTGACAGTTAGTTATTCTCCCTTGTAAACTGCTTCAGTTTGTCAACTACAATGATCACCTCAGTCATTTGTATTATTATTATTATTATTATTTCAATGTAGACTAGACAACATTTTCACTTTATCATTTTAATTAGATAAATTAAAACAAAACAAAAAAAGTTTTCTTTATCTTGTGAAAAGAAGTTCATCAGACAAGTCGGTGAAACTGATCAGATTGTTCTGAATGAAAATCTCTCAGTCAACTCTCTTATCTTGTGAATGAGTTGAAATGTGTGTTGTGTACAGTTTGTTTTTGCACATATTTCAATGTCTTGTTACTTTTATCTACAGAAATATTGAAAGTAGAAAAAGTTAATTAAACTTTTAGATTTCTATTGAGAATATTCTCTGTCAATAGGTTATTTCACGCAATTCTCTACAGCACACTGATTCTCTCTCGCGCACATCGAACATGATGAGACTGACTCATCAGCTTGCTAGATGACATAATAAAATGAAACAGAGTGAAGTTCCAATGTTGACTTATTACTTGTAGAGAAAACAAATTGAATGTCATCTGATTGCCTAATAAACAATAAAGATGAATGGAATTAAGACAGAAAATTAAACAGTGTCTAGTGTCCATTCTAAATCACTTCTGTATTAATACAATTTCACACCGTTGTAATATCACAGTATACTATGGTGACTAATACACATTCACAATTCATAGGCTGAGTGCATGTATTCAAAGTCAGTAACGATGAATATGAGAGAATGAAATGTGAAATGGACGTGTGCTACTTCTGATGTAGTTGACTATACGTTATTTAGAGAAAGTCTCATCCTATGAGATAAGTGATCCATATGTTGCTTGGCAGAACTCTCCTCTCAATCATCGATACCAAACTGTTGAATTTATCTCCATTACTACTGAAAGTTGATTCGGTATTAATATAGATGCTTGTTGTACATGCTCAATTAAAGATTTTTTTTGATGGTTCAGACTTCACTTTTATTCTCTCAGTTAAACTCATTATCAGCAGATCTTGTTTGTCAATGACGTTATTAACTTTTCATTTGAGCAATTCACTTATCCCCTTTAAAGAGAAATTCAATTTTTCTTGTCATAATCAGCATTTCTATGTAGAAAATGGTAAAAACCAACCATCAGCAAAGTCCACTAGAATTATCCAGGATCTCTTACGTTTGAAATCTAAATCGACACTCAAGTGAGTCGTGTAAGTCTAACACAACAACAACCTAATAACTCTACATTAAGAATAGGTCATATGATATTTGTTACGGTCTCAGAAAAGATAAAACATGTAAACTATGCTGTTACACAATTAACATATAGTACTTTATGCCGTAAATATGAACAGTATTTATTTCATGAAGAGCATTCATCTAGTTCAACGAAATTGTTGATTGTTGCCAACATACCCTGAAGCCTCTGGAGTGTAATCTAGGTTGAACAATGCTGAAGAGTTTCATACTAGAATGAAACAGCTGTCCAGTGCTCTTTGTTTTACCGTGGTATCCTACTCCCATGAATGTGTGACGAATTCAATCAACTAGACTTAATACCAATTATCGTAAACCATCTTAATGCAGTATCCTTAATAGATTAGTTCCATAGATTAGCATCATATACATGCATGTACATGCAAATATACTACTAAGAATTTCAAAAGTCATTGTCATATTTGTTTGTTGCTTAGTTCATCGTTTCTTTTTCCTTACCACTTTTTGTAAAGGATTCTTTCTGTTCAGTAAAATTTTTAAATGTTATGTAGACAACTAAATACCTTGTGAGCTGACATCCTGCATGACTTAATGGTGTTATCTTAGTCGAATTAGAAACAGAACTTACAAATGCGTGAGTATCGTTTCCTAATGAAATGAAAGTAGTTCGGTGCACCGTTATATATATATATATGGTGATCTTGTGTTGTAGGTAGTGTAGACTAGTCATCTGTGGTTGAAGCACGAATGTCATTTACAATGGTGATTGATTCTGCTAATTCATGATCAACAGTTGGTGTTATATGAGTTTTTTGAAAATGATGATGATGATAATGACGGTGTGTTTCAGATTATAACACTTGGTAAAGTTTCATCGAATCATTTTCTTTATGTTAATGTGTGAATGTCTCCGTTTTCACTGATGGTGATTATAATGACTCAGGTGATTCTCATGATGATGATGATGATTATGATGATGTTGATTTTATTAAGTAGCATGAAAATGATGTGATCAAATCATTGAGTATTTAGAGTGTATATCTATTCCTAGACAGCAGCCAACAATCGACACTATGTAGATTCACATGAAGATGTCTAATTCAAGTTCATTAGAATGTTATACTATCAATCAGACGATGTGGCTATAAGAATTCAGTTTGGACTGGCTCTATCAGTTATCGAATATATCAATTTTAAGAATTACAAAGTTAATACAAACCATGAATTCGGGCATTGAGATTTGAGTCTAAAATGAATTATCGATGAAACTGCAACTGCCTTGTTGAATGTCACGACTGGTGATTATCATAATCATCATCACCATAATCATCATTCCTATTTTTACGTTCATTTTAAATAGTCACTCTTCAATCTTCTGCCACAACTTAGTGATTATCTGACTGATGTTGGATTCTACTGTTTTATTGTGTTTAATATTTGAGTTGTTACGTTTCTCTCTTTGGGCAGTGCGATAACTGATCAAGAAACTTTTATTTGAGGACGTTCTCACAAAATGATATTTCGACTGATTTACATGGATAAGCTAAATGATAATTTGGCTTTTAAATTGCTTAAGTCCCGAATGTATCAACTCGATTACTGCCACACTATTCAACTTAAATTAATGAAGGCGTTTGTATACTTTATTGACTATTGTCCATTGAGTAAAACTGAAAACTTAGAAAAATAGACAGCTGATTCGTTTCTCTGTGAAATATCTTACTCGTTCACTTCTGTTAATACATCATGGAATTTAATCCAAAATCTTGACGTTTAACAGCGAATACTTAAGAAATTCGACATCTCCAGTATTGTCACATTAAAAGGTGGGCGTTATTAAACTAAGCAAGCACCAACTGTATCCTTGCGAATTTCGAAAGAAGGAGGATGAGGGTTGGAAACAGAAGTAGAATACACATTCATTCGAAATTAGACTTAATCAAAAGTAATTAATGTGCGAACTCTCAGAGGTTTGATATGAGTAATTTATCCTTATTTTTGAGGTAAATGAAGACAATCTGTAATTATTGTGATCATTATGTAATAAAACGGTAAAAATGATGATAAAAATACATCTTATGGGGCTAGACAAATGAATTGAAAAGGTTTCGTTGCTTTACAGGACAATATCATCAGTGGTTACTTCACACAGAATAAATCAACCTTGAACTCTTGACGTATTCTATTTCATATAAGTGTTTGTGTCTATCTGAGTACATAGAATAACATAACCAACCATTTCATTTTCGCATGTAATTTTTCTGTGAATGTACGTAATCACAGATTTGCTGGAGACTCAAACACAGGATATTTTGATTTTAATGCCTGCATCAGTATGCGATATTTATACTTGAAGTTCATGAAGATGGGCTGTATTTAATGTGGTCAATATATAATTCAGTGGTAAAAATGATAATTAGGCCTTAGCACCAGTAACGGAATACGTAGAATATTGTGAGTCGTTGATTCTGGATTTTATCCATTTCAACGTAAAAGTGCACTACGTTTAATACTTAAGTTGATAAAGCTGAATGAGGTGTTGTGCATCTAAATACATTCTGCCACTTGGTCGAATTAGACAAGGTCTTGTTATTTTCATAATGAATGATAATACAATTCATCATGCATGTCATCAGCACAATTATTGTCATCATTATACAAATCATCACTAATTCCATGCTAAGTTATCATAATCATCCACATTACTATTTGGATCAACATTTATAATCGTTATCACCATCATCCGCATCATCATCATCTTCATCGATAAACAAATCATTCTCATTGTCAACATGCAAAATAATTTATATCGTCCATATTACTGCAAATATCACAAACGACAACAGTGAATGCATCATTAAAACAACATTGCCAATGCACTGCAGGAAAATGGACAAGTTCCAGCTTGATCAGAATATCACATAATTAAATGAACACCAACATTCAATAGGGTGTGACAGAATAAAAATTCCAATGAATTTGAATTAGACATCTTCATGTGAATCTACATAGTGTCGATTGTTGGCTGCTGTCTAGGGATGGATATACACTCTAAATACTCAATGATTTGATCACATCATTTTCATGCTACTTAATAAAATCAACATCATCATAATCATCATCATCATCATGAGAATCACCTGAGTCATTATAATCACCATCAGTGAAAACGGAGACATTCACACATTAACATAAAGAAAATGATTCGATGAAACTTTACCAAGTGTTATAATCTGAAACACACCGTCATTATCATCATCATCATTTTCAAAAAACTCATATAACACCAACTGTTGATCATGAATTAGCAGAATCAATCACCATTGTAAATGACATTCGTGCTTCAACAACAGATTACTAGTCTACACTACCTACAACACAACATCACCATAATATCATGCCTACAATCTTAACCGTTGACAATGATTCATCAGAGTCGTTTACGATTCCAGATAATAAAAATGATGAATATTGCTTGATTACCATAAATCAGTTTACGCAATTCACTTACAGGAACAGTTTGGAACTCGTCAACCTTCAACACATGAAAAATATATAACGGTGCACCGAACTACTTTCATTTCATTAGGAAACGATACTCACGCATTTGTAAGTTCTGTTTCTAATTCGACTAAGATAACACCATTAAGTCATGCAGGATGTCAGCTCACAAGGTATTTAGTTGTCTACATAACATTTAAAAATTTTACTGAACAGAAAGAATCCTTTACAAAAAGTGGTAAGGAAAAAGAAACGATGAACTAAGCAACAAACAAATATGACAATGACTTTTGAAATTCTTAGTAGTATATTTGCATGTACATGCATGTATATGATGCTAATCTATGGAACTAATCTATTAAGGATACTGCATTAAGATGGTTTACGATAATTGGTATTAAGTCTAGTTGATTGAATTCGTCACACATTCATGGGAGTAGGATACCACGGTAAAACAAAGAGCACTGGACAGCTGTTTCATTCTAGTATGAAACTCTTCAGCATTGTTCAACCTAGATTACACTCCAGAGGCTTCAGGGTATGTTGGCAACAATCAACAATTTCGTTGAACTAGATGAATGCTCTTCATGAAATAAATACTGTTCATATTTACGGCATAAAGTACTATATGTTAATTGTGTAACAGCATAGTTTACATGTTTTATCTTTTCTGAGACCGTAACAAATATCATATGACCTATTCTTAATGTAGAGTTATTAGGTTGTTGTTGTGTTAGACTTACACGACTCACTTGAGTGTCGATTTAGATTTCAAACGTAAGAGATCCTGGATAATTCTAGTGGACTTTGCTGATGGTTGGTTTTTACCATTTTCTACATAGAAATGCTGATTATGACAAGAAAAATTGAATTTCTCTTTAAAGGGGATAAGTGAATTGCTCAAATGAAAAGTTAATAACGTCATTGACAAACAAGATCTGCTGATAATGAGTTTAACTGAGAGAATAAAAGTGAAGTCTGAACCATCAAAAAAAATCTTTAATTGAGCATGTACAACAAGCATCTATATTAATACCGAATCAACTTCAGTAGTAATGGAGATAAATTCAACAGTTTGGTATCGATGATTGAGAGGAGAGTTCTGCCAAGCAACATATGGATCACTTATCTCATAGGATGAGACTTTCTCTAAATAACGTATAGTCAACTACATCAGAAGTAGCACACGTCCATTTCACATTTCATTCTCTCATATTCATCGTTACTGACTTTGAATACATGCACTCAGCCTATGAATTGTGAATGTGTATTAGTCACCATAGTATACTGTGATATTACAACGGTGTGAAATTGTATTAATACAGAAGAGAATTAGTATGGACAGTAGTCACTGTTTAATTTTCTGTCTTAATTCCATTCATCTTTATTGTTTATTAGGCAATCAGATGACATTCAATTTGTTTTCTCTACAAGTAATAAGTCAACATTGGAACTTCACTCTGTTTCATTTTATTATGTCATCTAGCAAGCTGATGAGTCAGTCTCATCATGTTCGATGTGCGCGAGAGAGAATCAGTGTGCTGTAGAGAATTGCGTGAAATAACCTATTGACAGAGAATATTCTCAATAGAAATCTAAAAGTTTAATTAATTTTTTCTACTTTCAATATTTCTGTAGATAAAAGTAACAAGACATTGAAATATGTGCAAAAACAAACTGTACACAACACACATTTCAACTCATTCACATGATAAGAGAGTTGATTGAGAGATTTTCATTCAGAACAATCTGATCAGTTTCACCGACTTGTCTGATGAACTTCTTTTCACAAGATAAAGAAAACTTTTTTTGTTTTGTTTTAATTTATCTAATTAAAATGATAAAGTGAAAATGTTGTCTAGTCTACATTGAAATAATAATAATAATAATAATACAAATGACTGAGGTGATCATTGTAGTTGACAAACTGAAGCAGTTTACAAGGGAGAATAACTAACTGTCAATGATGTTCTGGACACGGGTAACTTCGACTAATCGAAATTCACAACAAATGCATGGGTAATGAACAGTTCTAAATACAATTATGATTTATGTGAATGTACAACAGAAGTATCACAGCCAACGAGATCATGCCATTTTTATCATAACTAGAATCAATGACGGTTAGATTCATATGAATTTCTTCATGAGACTGACTATATTGACTAGATTGAATGAATGAGTGGAACTAGTGAAATGATTAGGACGGTTGTTTGCTTAGCTGTAGATAAACTAACATTCATTGATATACACTTCCTATTCTGAAACAGGTTATTTTTAATCAAGGCAAGTAAACATTGCATGATACCTGAAAGTGTCTACGAATATGTTTAATCTGTTCAATTGCTGTCTGTACAAAAGTGTTGTTGATGAGTATGGTTTATTTGATTGCTTTGATTATGAAGATGATGATGATAATGAATTTGACCTGAGATGCACAATTTAATTATTTCATTTCTCCGCAATACTATCATGATAATGTCACACAGTACATGAACTTATACACGCTTAAATTTCGAAATTTACGCTTTTGCTGGAAAAGACATTGATGTTTTTGAATTTGATAAATTCGGTATCTTCCAGATTTATACGTAATTGGATTATATTTATAGGCGACCTCGTCTGTTTGACAGTATACCATTCTAATGAACTTGAATCAACCAACTTATTGTGGAACTATGCATATTTTCGATTGTTGGCTGTTGTCTGGGGATGGATATACACTCTAAATACTCAATGATTTGATCACATATCAATTTGATGTTTCTTGATATAATCATCATTATCATCTTAAGAATTATCCGGGTCATTATAATCACCATCAACAAATACAGCTCATGATAATCAATAAGAACCCTCACCACACTAATGGCAATATGACAAAATATGTTGATGAAATGTGAAACGCAAGTTGTGACAAATTCTGAATCGGGAACAACAACATGATGATTGTCTCTATAAATGATCAGAAATGATTGTGACGATTCGTTATGTTGAGGTTGTACTTACGGAGTATGATAATCAACAGTCAGCTTGACTTACGTTTGTAACTCCTGTAAACATCAGTCAGATCGTGAAATACGTTAGATGGACATTTTTTATGTTTTTTATTTGATACACAGAATGCTATGCCTGTTTTCCTCAGCCTGTTATATTTTGGTCTTCTTCATCTAATTTTTGTGTATTGTAACATACTACATCTTAATGTCTAGTAAGTTATGTCACAGTCAACAACAATTAGACCAAAACTGATAATCACGCTACTTTGTAGCCTGTTATATTTACATTTACATTTTTTTATGATATAGCCGATTTTGTCATTCTAACTTCCTTCTCGTCATGATGATAATTGTCATAATAATAATCAGTGGCAGCATGTAACCATTGTAAGCTGATTTCATCGAATGGGACAAACACAAGTACACATGTCAGATCTATGTTTAACTTCTACAATCCATGTACTAATTATGTGTAATATGATTTACTGTCTATCATTCAAGTATATGAACATCCTATGTTTAAACAATGAATATGATCTAATGTTTGATTAGATGGCTAAGAATGGAATGCGTTTTCTGAAGTTAATAGTTGAGCACTCATTATCAT
>CM046067.1:1774207-1802240 GCA_025215515.1 Schistosoma japonicum | reverse complement strand
TACTCAGACAAGCACAAACACTTAAATGAAGTGAAATAGGTCAAGATTCAGAGGATGCTTCATTTTATGTAAAGTAATCTCTGATGATATTGTCCTGTAAACCAACGAAACAACTTTAATTTATTTGTCTAGCCTAAGAAGCATAACATCATCAAATAATTAAGTTCTATTATCACAATTAAGTCACGAAACGCAGCCACACAAATGCCAGTGGTGTAAATGTCGAAGTGATTGAGATGAGTTTCTATCTCGTTAGATTGCAAAGGCTTTTGAAAGTTGTCTAAAATGAATTCAATTTCGACTATATGGAGTGAATTCATCGAATATATCGAATAAATAAACAACCTAGCAAGTTTAATTCGCTTGTCAATGAGGTGGTTGACTGGCAAAATCAGACAGCAACGTTTAGAAGCTGATTCCACTTTTATCAAATATTTTGCATCTATCAAGTAGACAGTATTATCTTCTGCTAATTAAGAAACGGCCATATCTCAACAGAAGTACGTTCTTGTTCTTTTTATGTCTGTAGTGTGTGTAAAGTTTACTTTCAATCGATTGAGCATATTCCTGGTATAACACATGAACCTACACTAAAACAACTAGTCACGTGAAGTGGATATTGCGTCGTGAACCAACATTAGTTTATTGATTAATGGGAAGCAGAAATCATTAACTTACTATCTCATTATCAGAAGTAATTGTTTTGTGGATGTGAATATACACAACAACACCGTGCGTCGAACACACACCATATTCACACTTTAATGCCTGAATGAAGTTTTCAAACGAAATGTGATTGAAAATCATGATCTAGTGAAATGTAATGAATGAATATAACTGTGCTAATTAAAGTGATGCTCTAACCACTAATGAAAATTATCGAACGGGCTCGAACACATCAGTCGACTCTCTCAAATATGACGCCAAATCTACTTGACTGTAGTGCAATAACTTTCATCAGAAAATATAGTGCATAACAATGAAATGTTAGTTTATCTACACTCAAATGAAACAGTCGTCTATCTAAACTCATAAATTTCACTCATTCATTTAGTCTAAGCGTAGTCTATCTCACTAGTAAACTCATATGAATCAGTCAATAATGTATCTAATTATGGTGAAAATAGCCTGATCACATCCATTCTGATGCCTCTGTCAATAACAAAACATTCCATTGAATTTAATTAAATTATAGAGAGTGAGAAAGAAAGAAAGAAAATAATTCTGTGTTTTGTCTTTCACTTCTATTTAGTTGGAACAAATAACGAGTTGTTTACTGAAACTCTCCAAGTTGTCTTATCCTCCTGATTACGTAATGAGGATTGAATATGAATAAAGAATCAGTAAACTAATATGGTCGTCCTCAGGGTCAATTGCGTGTGTGTGTTTATCGAAGGCGAATTGATTTCATGAACAATCATTTTTATTCAGCTCTTATTGATCATTATGAGGCTGTATTTGTTGATGGTGATTATAATGACTCGGATGATTCTCATGATCATGATGATTAGGATGATGTGGATTTTATTAAGTAGCATGAAATTGATGTGATGAAATCATTGAGTAGTTTGAGTGTATATCCATCCCTAAACAACAGCCAACAATCGACACTATGTATATTCACATAAAGATGTCTAATTCAAGTTCATTAGAATGGTATACAGTCAAACAAACAATGTTGCTTCAAGAATCCAATTTGGGCTAAATCTGGAACATACCGAATTCATCAAATTCAAAAACAACAAAGTCAATACCAGTTAAATCGTTAATTTCGAAATTTAAGCGTGTATAAATTCAAGTACTGTGTGACATTATCAGGATAGTATTGTGGAGAAATGAAATAATTAAATTGTGCATCTCAGGTCAAATTCATTGTCATCATCATCATCATCATCAAAGCAATCAAATAAACCATACTCATCACCAACACTTTTGTACAGACTGCGATTGAACAGATTAAACATATTCGTAGACACTTTCAGGTATCATGACACAATTACTTGACTTGATTAAAAATAACCTGTTTCAGAATAGGAAGTGTATATCAATGAATGTTAGTTTATCTACAGCTAAGCAAACAACCGTCCTAATCATTACACTAGTTCCACTCATTCATTCAATCTAGTCAATATAGTCAGTCTCATGAAGAAATTCATATGAATCTAACCGTCATTGATTCTAGTTATGATGAAAATGGCATGATCTCGTTGGCTGTGATACTTCTGTTGTACATTCACATAAATCATAATTGTATTTAGAACTGTTCATTACCCATGCATTTGTTGTGAATTTCGATTAGTCGAAGTTACCCGTGTCCAGAACATCATTGACAGTTAGTTATTCTCCCTTGTAAACTGCTTCAGTTTGTCAACTACAATGATCACCTCAGTCATTTGTATTATTATTATTATGATTATTTCAATGTAGACTAGACAACATTTTCACTTTATCATTTTAATTAGATAAATTAAAACAAAACAAAAAAGTTTTCTTTATCTTGTGAAAAGAAGTTCATCAGACAAGTCGGTGAAACTGATCAGATTGTTCTGAATGAAAATCTCTCAGTCAACTCTCTTATCATGTGAATGAGTTGAAATGTGTGTTGTGTACAGTTTGTTTTTGCACATATTTCAATGTCTTGTTACTTTTATCTACAGAAATATTGAAAGTAGAAAAATCAAATAAACTTTTAGATTTCTATTGAGAATATTCTCTGTCAATAGGTTATTTCACGCAATTCTCTACAGCACACTGATTCTCTCTCGCGCACATCGAACATGATGAGACTGACTCATCAGCTTGCTAGATGACATAATAAAATGAAACAGAGTGAAGTTCCAATGTTGACTTATTACTTGTAGAGAAAACAAATTGAATGTCATCTGATTGCCTAATAAACAATAAAGATGAATGGAATTAAGACAGAAAATTAAACAGTGACTAGTGTCCATTCTAAATCTCTTCTGTATTAATACAATTTCACACCGTTTTAATATCACAGTATACTATGGTGACTAATACACATTCACAATTCATAGGCTGAGTGCATGTATTCAAAGTCAGTAACGATGAATATGAGAGAATGAAATGTGAAATGGACGTGTGCTACTTCTGATATAGTTGGCTATACGTTATTTAGAGAAAGTCTCATCCTATGAGATAAGTGATCCATATGTTGCTTGGCAAAACTCTTCTCTCAATCATCGATACCAAACTGTTGAATTTATCTCCTTCCTATTGAAGGTTGATTCGGTATTAATATGGATGCTAGTTGTACATGCTCAATTAAAGATTTTTTTCAATGGTTCAGCCTTCACTTTTATTCTCACAGTTATACTCATTATCAGCAGATCTTGTTTCTCAATGACGTTATTAACTTTTCATTTGTGCAATTCACTTATCCCCTTTAAAGAGAAATTCAATTGTTTTTGTCATAATCAGCATTTCTATGTAGAAAATGGTAAAAACCAACCATCAGCAAAGTCCACTAGAATTATCCAGGATCTCTTACGTTGGAAATCTAAATCGACACTCAAGTGAGTCGTGTAGGTCTAACACAAAACAACCTCATTATTCTACATTAAGAATAAGTCATATGATATTTGTTACGGTCTCAGAAAAGATAAAACATGTAAACTATGCTGTTACACAATTAACATATAGTACTTTATGCCGTAAATATGAACAGTATTTATTTCATGAAGAGCATTCATCTAGTTCAACGAAATTGTTGATTGTTGCCAACATACCCTGAAGCCTCTGGAGTGTAATCTAGGTTGAACAATGCTGAGCAGTCCCATACTAGAATGGAACAGCTGTCCAGTGCTATTTGTTTTACCGTGGTATCCTACTCCCAAGAATGTGTGACGAATTCAATCAACTAGACTTAATACCAATTATCGTAAACTATCTTAATTCAGTATCCTTAATAGATTAGTTCCATAGATTAGCATCATATACATGCATGTACATGCAAATATACTACTAAGAATTTCAAAAGTCATTGTCATATTTGTTTGTTGCTTAGTTCATGGTTTCTTTTCGCTTACCATTTTTTGTAAAGGATTCTTTCTGTTCAGTAAAATTTTTAAATGTTATGTAGACAACTAAATACCTTGTGAGCTGACATTCTGCATGACTTAATGGTGTTATCTTAGTCGAATTAGAAACAGAACTTACAAATGCGTGAGTATCGTTTCCTAATGAAATGAAAGTAGTTCGGTGCACCGTTATATATTTTTCATGTGTTGAAGGTTGACGAGTCCCAAACTGTTCCTGTAAGTGAATTGCGTAAACTGATTTATGGTAATCAAGCAATATTCATCATTTTTATTATCTGGAATCGTAAACGACTCTGATGAATCACTGTCAACGGTTAAGATTGTAGGCATGATATTATGGTGATGTTGTGTTGTAGGTAGTGTAGACTAGTAATCTGTGGTTGAAGCACGAATGTCATTTACAATGGTGATTGATTCTGCTAATTCATGATCAACAGTTGGTGTTATATGAGTTTTTTGAGAATGATGATGAGGATGACAGTGTGTTTCAGATTATAACACTTGATAAAGTTTCACTGAATCATTTTTTTCATGTTAATGTGTGAATGACTACGTTTTCGCTGATGGTGATTATAATGACTCAGATGATTCTCATGATCATGATGATAATGATGAGTTTATTAAGTAGCATGAAATTGATGTGATCAAATCATTGAGTATTTAGAGTGTATATCCATCCCTAAACAACAGCCAACACTTGACACTCGGTATATTCTCATGAGACTGTCTAAATCAAGTTCATTAAAATGGTATACTGTCAAACACACGATGTGTCAATAATAATTTAATTTCGACTGGCTCTATCAGTTATCGAATTTATCAATTTAAGAATTGACAAGGTTAATACACACCATGAATTCGGGCATTGAGATTTGAGTCTAAAATGAATTATCGATGAAACTGCAACTGCCTTGTTAAATGTCACGACTGGTGATTATCATAATCATCATCACCATAATCATCATTCTTATTTTTTCGTTCATTTTAAATAGTCACTCTTCAATCTTCTACCACAACTTAGTGATAATCTGAATAATGTTGGATTCTACTGTTTTATTGTGTTTAATATTTGAGTTGTTACGTTGCTCTCTTTGGGCAGTGCGATAACTGATCAAGAAACTTTTATCTGAGGACGTTCTCACAAAATGATATTTCGACTGATTTACATGGATAAGCTAAATGATAATTTGGCTTTTGAATACCTTAAGTCCCGGATGCATCAACTCGATTACTGCCACACTATTCAACTTAAATTAATGAAGGCGTTTGTATACTTTATTGACTATTGTCCATTGAGTAAAACTGAAAACTTAGAAAAATAGACAGCTGTTTCGTTTCTCTATGAAATACCTTACTCGTTCACTTCTGTAAATACATCAAGGAATCAAATCCAAAATCTTGACGTTTAACAGCAAGTACTTAAGAAATTCGACATCTCCAGTATCGTCACATTAGAAGGTAAGCGTTATTAAACTAAGCAAGCACCAACTGTACCTTTGCGAATTTCAAAAGAAGGAGGATGAGGGTTGGAATCAGAAGTAGAATACACATTCATTCGAAATTAGACTTAATCAAAAGTAATTATTGTGCGAACTCTCAGAGGTTCGATATGAGTAATTTGTCTTTATTTTAGAGGTAAATGAAGACAATCTGTAATTATTGTGATCATTATGTAATACAACGGTAAAAATGATAATTAGACCTTAGCAGCAGTGGTAAAAATACATCTTATGGGGCTAGACAAATGAATTGAAAAGGTTTCGTTGCTTTACAGGACAATATCATCAGTGATTACTTCACACAGAATAAATCAACCTTGAACTCTTGACGTATTCCATTTCATATAAGTGTTTGTGTCTATCTGAGTACATAGAATAACATAACCAACCATTTCATTCTCGCATGTAATTTTTCTGTGAATGTACACAATCACAGATTTGCTGGAGACTCAAACACAGGATATTTTGATTTTAATGCCTGAATGAGTATGCGATATTTATACTTGAAGTTCATGAAGATGGGCTGTATTTAATGTGATCAATATATAATTCAGTGGTAAAAATGATAATTAGGCCTTAGCACCAGTAACGGAATACGTAGAATATGGTGAATTGTTGATTATGGATTTCCTTCACTACGTTTTATACATAAGTTGAAAAATCTGAATGAGGTGTTATGCATCTAAATTCATTCTGCCACTTGGTCAAATTAGACAAGGTCTTGTTATTTTCATAATGAATGATAATACAATTCATCATGCATGTCATCAGCACAATTATTGTCATCATTATACAAATCATCACTAATTTCATGCTAAGTTATCATAATCATCCACATTACTATTTGAATCAACATTGATCATCGTTTTAATCATCATCCGCATCATCATCATCTTCATCGATAAACAAGTCATACTCATTGTCAACATGCAAAATAAATTGCATCGTCCACATTACTGCAAATATCACAAACGACAACAGTGAATGCATCATTAAAACAACATTGCCAATGCACTGCAGAAATATGAACTAGTTCCAGCTTGATCAGAATATCACATAATAAAATAAATACCAACATTCAATAGGGTGTGACAGTATAAAAATTCCAATCAATTCGAATTAGACATCTTTATGTGAATATACATAGTGTCGATTGTTGGCTGCTGTCTAGGGATGGATATACACTCTAAATACTCAATGATTTGATCACATCAATTTCATGCTACTTAATAAAATCAACATCATCATAATCATCATCGTCATCATGAGAATCATCCGAGTCATTATAATCACCATCAACAAATACAGCCTCATAATGATCAATAATATCTGAATATGAATGATTATTCATGAAATCAATTCGCTTTCAATAAACACACACACACAAATCAAGAGGACGTTATCATTCATCTACACACACACACTCACACACACAAACGAAATCCGCCATGAAACCGACCATATCAGTTTATTGATTCTTAATTCATAAATTCAATCCTCATAACAAATTCATAATCAGGAGAATAATACAAACTTGGAGAGTTTCAGTAAACAACTCGTTGTTTTTTCCAACTAAATAGAAGTGAAAGACAAAACACAGAATTATTTTCTTTCTTTCTTTCTCACTCTCTATAATTTAATTAAATTCAATAGAATGTTTTGTAATTGACAGAGGCATCAGAATGGATGTGATCAGGCTATTTTCACTATAATTAGATACATTATTGACTGATTCATATGAGTTTACTAGTGAGATGCACTACACTTAGACTAAATGAATGAGTGAAATTTATGAGTTTAGATAGACGACTGTTTCATTTGAGTGTAGATAAACTAACATTCATTGTTATGCACTATATTTTCTGATGAAAGTTATTGCACTACAGTCAAGTAGATTTGGCGTCATATTTGAGAGTGTCGACTGATGTGTTCGAGCCCGTTCGATAATTTTCATTAGTGGTTAGAGCATCACTTTAATTAGCACAGTTATATTCATTCATTACATTTCACTAGATCATGATTTTCAATCACATTTCGTTTGAAAAATTCATTCAGGCATACAGGTCTGAATATGGTGTGTTCGACGCACGGTGTTGTTGTGTATATTCACATCCACAAAACAATTACTTCTGTTAATGAGATAGTTAGTTAGTGATTTCTGCTTTTCATAAATCAATAAACAAATGTTGGTTCACTACGCAATATCCACTTCACGTGACTAGTCGGTTTAGTGTAGGTTCATGTGTTATACCAGGAATATGCTCAATTAATCGAAAGTAAACTTCACACAACTTACAGGCATTAAAAGAACTAGAACGGACTTCTTTTAATTTTGGCCACTTCTTAATAAGCAGTAGTTAATACTGTCTACTTATTAGATGTAAAATATTTGATAATAATGGAATTAGCTTTTAAATTTCGCTCTCCGATTTTGCCAGTCAACCACCTCATTGACAAGCGAATGAGACTTTCTAGGTCGTTTATATAATTGCCATATCCGATGACTTCATTTCATACAGGCGTAATGGAATTCATTTCAGTCAATTTTCGAAAAACCTTTGCAATCTGATCAGATAGAAAATCATCTCAATCATTTCGAAATTAACACCACTGGCATTTGTGTGGCTGCGTTTCGTGACTTAATTGTGATAACAGAACTTAATTATTTGATGGTGTTAAGCTTTTTAGGCTGTACAAATAAATTAAGGTTGTTTCGCTGCTTTCAGGATAATATCGTCAGAGATTACTTCACATAAAATGAAGCAACCTCTGAATCTTGACCTATTCAATTTCATTTACGTTTTTGTGGTTGTTTGAGTACACTGATTAATATAAACGTTAGTAAATTGCGACATATCACTGTTAGCTTATGTCTGTGTATTCATAGGTGGAATGGCAGGAAGCAACCACTTTGATCAGTTTATTGGAGGAACGATTGAATCGAAAACGACTAAGTGAATGCCTATCAAATATTAAATTTTGCTTCAAATGATCAGTATTAATAAAAATAACATCGACACATTCTCGGTTCTGTAATTTAACTCAGAGATCATCATCGATCAAATATCAACACTGACCTGACATACACAATCTATGTATTTCACATCTTCGCACTACCATCATGATCCTGTGGCACAGTACTTGATTTACATCAAGTCGACATTCTAAAATTCATGCCTTAAATGGTATTGTATGACCGTAATTTAAGTTCGAAGGTTATGCTTTCGAAACAATACCTGTGTCTTAGTAGGAATGACCAGAATACCACTAAAGATACTTCAACTAGAGTGAAACAGCTGATTAGTGCTTTATCCTTTACAGCTGATGTTTAACTTGAAGTTAGTTAATTTTATAAGTGGTAATTGTTGTAATAATGCTAAACGTTGGTGTAGGATTTTAGACGACATTTTGAAGGTTGAGTAATTTATTTTCAACAACACGTCATACTTCTCATTTAGAGAATTCATTCATGCATAAATTCTAAATATTCTCTGTTCGACCCCTAGTGGTGTTGTGTTTGTGCACATCTGAAAGTCGTATCTGGTAACTTAGTGGTTTCTGCTTTTCACGATTCATTAAACTAAACTTTGTTCTTGACATAATATCTAATTCAAGTGACTAGTTGGTTCAGTGTAGCAACATAACAGCCACAAGCATCATGATACCTTCGATGCTGTTTCCATTTAATAACTTTGGATTGACATCATCACTCTGTAGGTATTTGAATGTAAATATCATCTACACGAAAGCTTTATCTGATGATCCCCTTCGATAACCAGATTTAAGTTTATATACAAATAGATATACTATTGAAGTAATCTTGAGGCGATGATCCAATGTAAACATTCGCAGAACTCTTCTTCAATAAACTGTAAATATGTGTAAGTGGAATTCGAATATCTTACTCTTAACATTTTCAGAATGGGAGAAATGACAAAAGAGCAGTCGATGATAACACACCATATGATCATCACAATGTTGTACAAATAATAATGGATGCTTCACAAATGCACAAGTACTGTTGTTACGTTGTTATCAACTGTTATTTTAGGTTATACAAGACCAAGCATAAACTTCATATTTGGACTTTAAATGTGCGAATCATCTGTAAAATTGATCTATAAGCTTTCTATGCTAAAAAGTAATACGAGAACCGGCTCGGTCATTTGCTTAATTTTTTCTAATCAGTAACCAACTATTTAACATCAACTGATTTCTGTGCTGAGGCAGTCGACTAATGATGAAACAAATTGACTTATAAAGCCTTTTAATGGATGCCTCTATTTTGAATTTAGCGTTGTGTGTTGAGAAAATCAACAAACGAAAGTTAGTAATCTTGTTAAGCATCATTATTTTTGATCGTCTTATCAATTCAACAATTCTGCTTAGGAAAATCAAATCAACAATCACACGTTGTGTTTCATTCATTTCAATTTGTGAATTACGTCATCACAATACTAACTGATATCCAATCAACTGTGAAATAGTTGCTGACGCGCTCTAGTTAAGTATTACATCACTGAATACAATTAAACAAGAGAGGAATAGACCAGATCCAAATAACAACTTGAAGATTAATACTTGGTCACCTGGTGTTCAAAATTGTCACAAGCTAACATAAACGCTGCTGATTTGCAATCATTTCATATCTCAAATATCGGTGAATTGATTGAGAATGTCGTTTTACATCTAACGTTACAAGTGTTTAGTCTTTCTAGATCTTTTCAGTTCACTACATCACCTCACTAATACTGTGATATGGGTATCATAGATGAATTACAACCCACCATACATTCCTTACAAAATCTAATCTCACTATTTATTTATTTGCATTAAAGATTGTTGGCCTTAGATTTTCCTCTCTGTATATCGTAAGTGTACCGGTCGATTTTAGTACATTGAACTTAAACAACGACGATAATTATGAGTCAATTCAAATTATTTTTAGTCTCAGACAATAGAAGTGAGTATGTTTCCAGTAAGTTAATAAGAAGAACATGATGACTAAGTGATTTGTGTTGACTGCCGTACACAGAAAACAAACAATGGAATCAATGTAGACTTGATGCGCCAAATAACACATTCAATCAACGTATCAAATACCAACTACTGTAATGGACATCAATGATTAGTTGGTGGTTACTTGTAACTTTTGTCCAATCAGTGAATTACACAGCATATTGAAGTCAGTATTTAAGTCGACGTGAATGTAAGAAATTTCATTCTTACTTGATGTTAGCAGCGATGAGTTTTCATCTGAATCAAATGAATTCCTTGTTATACTGGCTTATACCTTCAATGATATACTTCAATATACTGTATCTGGATAACAGTGTAGCATTGGAAGAATATGTAAGTGATTTTGTAAAATTGGTTTGATCTAATAATATAATTTAATTCTAGTATTCTCAATCGGAATCAGCGAAACCATTTGTTTTTGAAAACGGCGAAACAAAATATGAAACAGCTTTAGATAGATTGATTGTAGGTTGTGTAGTTCAAGTGAATAAGCTGAGAAAATTAAATGAATTTAGATGAAACAACTTGGATTTACGGTGAAGGTCCATCAGTTTGAGTTAAAATCAGCAATTGTACTCAGAAATGGTAAGCAATCACTGTTTGCGTGTTAAGTATATCAATCCACGTGTATTTTCATGTTAAGCAGTCACATTAAATATCCGTTAGACTGAATCATTTCAGACATTATGCAATGAAACAACACTGTGAATAAATGAATGAATCAAGTGAATGTTGCACACTTATGATACAGTCACATCATTCAAACCTACTTCAACTATGATACATTCCACATGTTTGATTTGATTGGTAACTCAATTAAAACAATTTCATATTAGTATTGAATGTATCACACTTTACAATTTCAATATGTTGATGTTATTACTTTTACTTAGAAGCGACTGTGTATATGGCTGATACCTTTGAACAGGACAATCCAATGAGATCGTTTCGAATTGTCGATGCGGATTCAGATGAAAATCAACTGGATGTAAATTCTTATAGTAAGTTTACTTCTATTGTTTTTCACGTTTGATTTAATTGACACCCAACTGAGCGTTAACTAGTAATAATGGTGATTCTTTTGAAAAGACTTGATAACTGGTACACTTTTAAATGTGGCAACTCACATACTTCAACAACGACACCGTCAACGGCAACAGAATAACAAACGCGTTAAGAAGCAAAGCAGATTCAAGATAGTCTTGCAATTATATCATTCATGAGTTGTGTAAGCAGCAATAAAATAAACAAAGTGGATGGAGTTTATTCACTTGAATCATACGATACCCCACTATGAATCACATCACAACAACCTTTTCTCCATGTTCATTTCTGGTAGGATAAAAATTGTTGTTTGCTTTTTATAAGTAAGAAGGTAATTGTATACTTTCTCTGAATTTGCAGCTAATGCGCTAGAGGTTGTTTGGAATAGACTGCAATACTGCAAATCACACACTGAAACATACGGTAAGTGCCAACATGTTATTCTAATTGCTTGACACCATGATATTCATTATTATCAAGTAGTTGTTAGGGCACGAAAACATTCATTGAATCCTATGACAATCTACTTTCAATTAACTACCATTATTTCCAATGAAGTTAACGATAATTATGTGTAATGACGAGTGAAACTGACACTTCGTTGCATATACATTAACATGAACTGACTAACTACATGTAGGTTCATTAAAATGCTCACATTCAACTGAAATGATCATTGTGTACAAATGTTGTCCAGATCAACAATGAAGCTTGTCACTTCAATTAGTCAGGTGGAAACAGTTGATGTGCCGTTGTATTTTACTTTTCAGTCACGTCCATTCTAAATGTTGCCGGTTGTCGAACTGAGAATATTCACTCTACTCTGTGATAATTTTAACTTCACATCATGTAAAAGAGGTTCATAAGTTCACACGTTCAACTTCATTTACTTGAATGCATTAGGCAGATCATCATTCAATACAGTCAATTCATATTTGCCTCACTTTCTATTTGTTCGATTGTTACTGATAACGAATTAAGTAGTTTGTTGATGAAAATTCACAATTTAGTTATCGATTAATTATCACATTTTTGTTTATTTCTTCTAGCCGATATTTCCACGCATTTCTTTGATACTGGAGCCATTAAATTTCATATTAGATCGGTAGGTATTTTATATAATTAAAATTAATCAATCATTGGTTGTGAATGTTGTGGTCTATTCCACTGTAGTTAACAAATCAGTATTCTTATTTTCCTAATTCAACCACAAGTAAAATTTAACGATCATTTGGAAGGAATCGAACAAAGTGTAGACTGTCTACGAATTACCGGTAGATGATGATGATGATGATATCGATAATAACTTAACACACTCAGTTAAATAATCACCATCATATTCACCATCCAAAAGTGAAAAACTCTACAGAATCATCTCTGATAATCAAGTTTACTAACCATTTATTAGGTTACATTGGACAAACATTTAGTTGGTCAGGTTTGCTACAAATTTATATGCGTTAGAAGCATCGTCAAATTACATGCACTTTGAGGTGAACACGAACTCATCGAAACCTACTCGTATTTCAAAGTTTGCTCAACACAACTACAACATGCATCATGTTAATTAGTCAATTCAGTGATCTGTGAACAGTTCTCGATATGAGTTTATGGAATACGACGTCATTGTTCATCATATAACTGATATGATGACACTCAACAACATGAAGGAATAAGTTTCATTACCTCACACAGTGAACTTAATCACAATGTTACTTGATTTCTATCTTGAATACAAAATTATACCTCACAGACATCATTCAATGTGACTATCTATTTGTTTTTGTCATCCAGGTGCATAATCAAATTGATAATTGTGATATGACAATAGTATTCGCAGATGGAAAGTATGAAGGCAGTACAGATGAAGGTAAGGCATATTTCAACATTGTGTATGTATGAAATCACAGTAGGAGTGTCTTCATTTTGATAAAGTGATGTTGATGAACCTGTAGATCTAATAAATTTGCATCACTCATCATATCAACATATGGATTAAGTGAACTTGACAGAATTATATTGACTATTGATGATGTCGACTGAATGTTTCATTGAGATGATGTGTGACATTCATGATAATTCAATGCGAATTATGGATAACAAGTTTTCAGCATGTCGACAGGTTTGTATAAATGAACAATTTCACCAACAACTTTTATCAGAATGGAATGACATCAAAGTAGACATCTGAAGTAACTAAAAATGTCAACATTATTTTTGTGTCATTCATATTTGTGATAATTTTCTTAAATTGATTTTCATCCAGATGGGACTATCGTCGATGAAAAAGTTATTTTCAAGAAAGTTATTCCAGGATCTAAAATTTTAGATGACACTCAGTTTATATTTAACCCAAAACCAAGTGAGTTTACTCGAAATCATACAGTTTAATGTATGCACGTGTGTGTTTTTACTATCCATTACAGAATGACATTAATCTAAGAACAACAACATCATGAATAATAAACAAGTATTGAATGACGTTTTCTTTATTTACATTTAAGGATGTCGAGCACAAACAACCGAAAATAACTGCATAGCTGAGTCACTACGCGATGCCAATTGTACTTGGTGTCGGGAAAGTGGGGAATGTTCGCCAGTAAGTAACCCACTGAGTAGTTTATCTGTAATTGATGTTTCTAGTTTGCTGTAGTTTACATTGAACACACTTACGTCACTGTTTATATTTACACTCGACTTTCGTAAGCATTTCATTATTCGACGTGTTCATCGAATTTCATGCAGTTCATATGGCCAGTATAACTGGACCACACCATTTGAATGTTGCAATTGACATGTTGAGTTGAAAGTATCCATAAACTTAATGACTTCTATATCATTAAAAATCTACAACGAGATCTAGTCTGTTCATCTACAGAAGGTATAATTTAGAATGACCTCAGATTTACTTATGTGTTACAACATACAAAGCTTAGTTGCATAACTCTGAAATAAACAGTAAGTTCGTCTTTCAAAATGAACTAACTATCACTTTTGCATATTTACGATGTGAAACATAAGAAGAAAGTGCAAGTAATAATGAGTAGATCAGTGAATGTGTCTCGTTAAATATGCTTATCGTATTTAATACACCATGGTAATCCCTAGTTGAAATTGTCATGTATTCTATTAAGACTAGTTGCATTTACTAACTCCTCATGAGATAATCATCAGATTGTGCACATTTACTGGGATATCTCTCCCTCACAACTCTCTATGTACACACTGTATGAAATTCAGGTATTGCAAATCACAGTGTAATTGTCAGTATTCCTTACAACAAGACATAGGGGTTCAAAGTAGGCGATTTGTGAGTACTACGGTTACAATCTAACGTTGGCTTCCATTTGATTGTTGGAGATGCACATCGTAATAACAATGACATAAGGTAACTGCCAGGCAAATCACAACTAATCAGTAAGGGAAGGTAACTCCAGCTGATTGTTTATGAGTATTAGGATGCAAATCATGAAGTAGAGCTAGAGTGAGTCAAATAGAAGTCACCTCACCTATGTGGGTCAATGTCAATTTCGTTACAAACAAACAAACAACATAATCATTCTGATCTGAAATACAAAGTTTGTTCACCCAACATATTTCCTATTCACATTCATAATCATAATCATAATAGAAGAAACAATCAGCTGAAAAACATCAATCACACAACTGATGTTTCCATCCAAGTTTTTTGAGTGGTTTTCATGTATGTCTTTTGCACATTTCAATTACATAATCAGTAAACACCATTGTGATAGGTTGATCAAAGATTCTTCTTTACAAAGATCATTTCATGGCAAATAATCATATTGTTTTTTCACATTTCCAGAAAGAATCATCATTTAGTTGTTTGGACCGAACAGAAACAACTGAGTCTCAACCTCAGATAATTGAATCTAACAACATTTACTACATTGTGGGTATTGTTTCTGCATGCATATCAATTGGATTATTCATAGTTGGAATGATCGTATGCAGGTACAAAATTCTTAATTAACAATTCAATTGTCAACGGTGTATGACTTGGATTGGAGAAACATTACATTGATAACACTCACTTTGTTTTCTTGTTAATGTAATAAGTAAAATACAAAGTGGGATTGGTAAATATTTGTCTTTATTATTATTTATCAAATGGTACTTGGCAGTTGTTTTAGACGTCGTATTTCTACGACGAAATCAGTAATTGACATTAGGTCATCAGAATATCTTCATTGTTATCGAGATTAGGCGAATCATAGTCATACTCATGAGATGATGAAACTCAGTAACAATCGGTGGGTCTTAGTACAATAAACAAATGACTCACACAATCCTGTCTGTTTAACTATTTATCATCTTGTTCGACTGGCAAATACGATAAAGTGACCTAATTCAAGAAGGTAATTACAGTTAGTTTGGTTGTTCCCTCACTCTGTAGTATACATGCGATAATGAAAAGTGTACAATTAACAAAAGCTTAGTAATATATTGAAGGGTATCCGAAGCTGCTACAGGTGAAGATAAAATGCTCGAACTAACGGCTGTAAACTTAAAACCGGAATTTGTTCTGAGTATTCTATCAAGATATTTGGTTAACAAACGATACTTAGTAGATGCCTTCTACAATTTTCTTTAACAGTCGTTTTCGAGTCTATTTATTCATTCACATAGATACAATAACAGTTCTCGCTATACCATGGTGGCTTTTCACTCATCTTATCACGATCATCTTGTTTTCAAAACCCATTAACAATATCGTTGTACTAGACATTCAGTCAGTGCTGCTCTGATACATCAATAAGACAAACAGACATACAGACAGACAGATGCAACGCAGAACTTTGTACCTACGTACATCAGTTCAGGTTGCCATACCACATCAGCACAGAGACGCAACTGTTAGTTTAAGTCCAAGAGTGATAGCGATGGTAGAAGTATTAGCAGTAATGCAGAAAATTAGGGAGCGAAGATATGATTCGAAAAGTATAATTCAGTGAGATAAATTTGAAAGGAGAAAGATAGAATTCAGAAGGTTAGATTTTGAGAGAACACAAAGAGTGGATGCACCTGCGCCATTGTAAACGATTCTGAGCCATGTCGTTCAAAGTCTCTAACCATTAGTGACTTTCGTCTCGTGGACCCCAACCACGCAGCCTACATCTACCATCATGACTCAGTCGACTTGTCAGTGACTTCATCGACTTCTGCCATGTTTCGGTTAAGCCACCTCTAGCTTTCTTCCAACCTATTCCTACGCCCCAAAACATAGCTCGTCAAGGCAGTCGGTAGTTAGACATGCGTAACACATGTCCCAACCACCTCAACTGATGAAGTTTCAATACCTCATCTATTGATTTGCCCTCCTTTCCTAGAACCCGTTTCCTAACGACAGCATTGCTCACTCGGTTGTCCCACGATACTTAAGCAATGCTTCGGAGACACCTATGATCGAAGACCAGTAACCTACGAATGTCCTCTACTCTTAACGGCCATGTTTCGCTACCGTATAGTAGGACAGAGCGAACTGCTGCACGGTACACTCGTCCTTTTGTTAGCAAGCGGATATCTCGCCTGCGCCATAAGTGACGCAACTTAGCAAAAGCCAATCGAGCTTTCTGTATCCGTGCTGAGATTTCGTCAGTCACCAGGCCATTAGCAGTGATGAGACTCCGCAGATACGTGAAGCGGTCTACACGCTCGACTACTTCACTCCCTATCACTAGTTCAGGTGCCGATGCAACCCAACCCTGAAGCAACATTTTGCATTTCGAGGAGCAAAACCGCATCCTGAACATGCTTGCATTGTTGCTCAGGGTAGTCAGAAGACTCTGCATTTTGTCAGCGTCTTCACCAAATAGGACTATGTCATCAGCATACTCTAAGTCAGTAAGCGAGGCTCCTGGTAGAAAGTCAACTCCTGAAAAATCAGATGAAGATAAGGTTATATCTAGGAGCATGTCTATGACAAAATTAAACAAGAATGGGGAAAGCAGACATCTCTGACGGACACCACTTGAAGTGAGGAATTCCGATGACAGTTCGCCATAAGCTCTCACTCGACCTGTAGTTTTAGAGTAGAGAGCTTGTATAAGGTTAATGTACTTCTTTGGTACACCTTTCAATGACAGACACTGCCACAGAACCTCACGATCAACAAAGTCGAATGCCGCCTATAGGTCCAGGAAGACAACTATTGTAGGATGCCTAAATGTGTGTCTGTGTTCCAGGACCTGTCGCAGTGTGAAGATGTGGTCTATACAGCCACGTCCAGGTCTGAATCCAGCCTGATTTTCTCTAGTCTGCCCTTCACGAGCCCTATTTAGGCGTCTTAGTATAATCGAGGCTAACAATTTAGAAACTATATTAGTCAGACTGATTCCCCTGTGATTGTCACAAGAAGACTTTTGTCCTTTCTTATAAATTGGGACAATCAGGGATTGAGACCAGTCAGATGGTATTACGTCAATAATAAGTTGAATGCATCTGTATTGTTCAACCACTATGTCTACTGTTCATTTCACTCGTTCTCGTATAGTTTACTAAATAAATCGCTGCCCCAAAAGAGATTGTTTCACGGTGTGTCACTTTCATTCCACTTAAAACTTACCAATTACTTACAAAAATGAAAAAATACTTATAATCGTTGTATAGTGGTTAAGTGATCAAATGGTTGAGGGTTCAGGACAAGGATCATATCATCATCGTAACATGAAGGTTCATTGTTGACCTCTGATTTAAACAAAATTACAAATTCCGACTTAAACAGAAGAATCGATTAATACAGTGGAATTGTAAAAGTTGGGATATGAAGTTCATGTGGAGAAACGGTTGATGAATTAACATTATTCATTGAATTATAGAGGTGATCTAGATGAATTGATTGTATTCATTGCATATTGAGAAACAGGAGGTATTAGTCGGCTGTTTCTTCATCACTTGGGACTTTTCAGTGATGCGCAATATGATATCTGCCTATACATCCAACTCAAAACCATATTCTTAAACATTAGCACCACTAGACTAGCTGATGTTAGATTGTACAATTCTCATTTGCAACATTTAATGATATAAAGCGAAGTTCATCAAATGACACTGATAGTAACTGTCTTACTACTGACATCTCTGAACACCACAAGTCATAACTTCTCGTTAGAACTTTATCAACATCATGAAGTTAGTCACTAGTGGACTAACTATTGTTACTGAATTGCTGTGGTATTGTGGAGGTAGGCATAAAGTCAGATTATTTGTATTCATAAGACTACTGTGGAATCCCACATTGGAATGAAATGGTTGTCTGGAGCCTTTTGATTTTCTCTAGTACCCATGTGACGTCAATCTTTGAAGAATCGAAACAACCTTGTTATCTACAATATACCACTTCAATTTATTCCAAAACAACTCAAACTACTAAATACCTTCTAGTAGTATGAAACTACTTTATTGATGTTTAGACAATCAATCTTGTTGAATTAACAGTTATATTCAACTACTCAAATTCACTAAATTTAGTTGTAATATAAGTAAGTACTATTAAGTCTATTTATAATTTTTCCAGAAGTAGTAGATCATTGAGAAAGGAAGGAAACTGTGTACAAGCATTAACTCTGTATATTTAAGTTGATCCAGTTTTGCAAATATTGATCACAAATTGATTTCGATTGGTGATTATTGATAAGCGAGATTTATCAGGAAAATTAGTTAAAACAATGGCTGAGTGTTCATTATTCGACGTTGTTCAGAACCTTTGTACATGTTTAACATCATCGCTGAGATTATTCATAGTAGTTGAATGCGTAAACCTTTATCAGCTGATTCGATTGATACATGTGTTCGTATGCCTAACCACTGATTGGTTCGATGTCTAATGTTAGTTATAGAAGGTGAAGGATGAGAGAAAGATAAAGTCTAGGATACTAAATTGTGGCATCAGTTCATGGAATTTCGAACTGTTGGTCTGAACCTCGTCGGTAGATTCAAACAACCTGGTCAAGCTGAGCGTCATATTGAGGATGAGTGGCTAAAGAAAGTGAATGACAGTGACCAGATTTAATCATAGTACGGAAAGTGTATTTTACCCTTTATCCTCTTTTAAGTTCAATTATTGTTTTTAACACACATTTGTTCCCTTTCTTCCTGTTGAATTAAACAATCGTGATAATCTTATAAATTTAAACTTGTCGTTCAAATGTGATGTAGTAACTCGGATGTATGGGTAAATCTACCAGGGAGTCAAACACCAATAGTCAATAGGAAATGCTTCTCTACCTAACTGTCATGTAAATTAGCCTTAGTCATCATATCACAATCAAAATCTTGAAAGAATGGAGCTCTAATTACCGATTATCTGGATCCGTGACCGTACTGTTTTGACGATGACTACCGACCATCTTTATGTCGAGTTCTATACAAAACTGAGGAAATGAATAGAACTCACACTGTTTCATGGCATAACATTTCTCTTCGGTGTATTGTCTGAATCGAAAAAATGAATATTTAGTCATCAATTTGTATAAAGCAAGAAACAATCTGAAAAAATGAAAATCAAAAAGGCGATCGATGTTCTCTAGAGTTAATCTGTAAACATTGTGATATTGTAGACCTTCAATCATCAATACGGCATCAATTCAAACAATTAAAAAGGGCACCAGTATAAAGCATCTGTTGAATAGAATAGTTAATCACTTCGGTATTTGTTCATGTTAGATTATTTAATTTTGAATCGATCGTAATCACTGATGTTACAGTTCGAAATTGAAAATTGTTTTCAAGATATTCATTGACACGCTGACTGAGAATGAATGTGACGTGGTTCTATGAACGTACGTTTTCTATGTGATTAATTTGTGTTTGTTACAAATCAGTCTCAGTTGCGTACCAACTAGACTCATAGAGAACTGGATGATTTCTCAATTATCATCTCTTAATCATCATTGTTGGCTTACGAACCTATCGTGGATAAAACTTAGAATGTTTAAGTCTCACTTAATTATCAACACCGGTGGTTTAGTTGGCGTCGAATAGTAGGATTTGCATAAAGTCAGATAGATCCTCTCAAAACGTTCTAATGTTATTCAAATGCTTGATGGCTTAATAGTAAAGTGTTCTCATTGCCTAATCGTTTTTCTCTCTTCATGTGAATGAAATTAAGTAATTCAGAAATGCCTAATAAACATTGATTTGAATGTAAAATAAGTAGAACGTGATAACAATGTCTACGATATGATTGTCAGTAGCTGAATTGTGAATACATTCAGGAGACTACCTGGATCATGTGCATCAAAGTTATCTGGTCGAAGTTAAGTATTCTCTAAAGAATCCTACACACTTGAGAAATGTGATATGACCATGTGAATTAGGAATTATGGAGTTGGACACCATCATTGAATACAATGCCAACTGGTGACTAATGATTATTAGAATGTGAATCATACAGTGGATATAGTATTTCTGAGAATTTTGGATAGTAACTAGAGGAACTTGACATGCAATAATCAAGAAGACACAGAACACACGTGGATTTAATTTGTATTTTGGAATTCATTAAGTACAGACACAACTGTATAATAACACTACTGTTTTATATAAAAACAACATCCGCCACAGTTTGATTTAATGTCTTAGTTTTTGTAATTCATTCTGCATTCTCCTGAAGAAGATTCACTTTACCTGCATCTTATTGTTCATTGTCAGTAGTATTCGAATTTTCTAAAAGAAAAGACTCATTAACTTGTGAATTAGCATTAGAAATTGGAACGGGCTCACCTGGACTAGATATCACAGATCACCACATCATGTTCCATTTTATCGCGTTAGCCGTCATATGAATATGTCAATCTTTCTGGATGTGTATGATGACAGTTTAGTATCATTATTGTATTTCTATTATTTACCACTTCCTTAATATGACTGACTAATGCTGAATTACAAATTAATAGTATGCTGCATACATATAGAAATAAATAGCACTGGATTTTCAAAATTAGTTGAAGTAATGAATATGATGCAGTGAAATCATGAGAACATGGTTTGTTATACGATCTGGATCTAATTAGATCATAGAGATAGAATTCTATACTTTCCTTGATCCCACTGTGAATGTTCATACGACCCTTAACTGTATTTGAGAATTTATCATGAGTATAAACATAACAATCCGAAGTTGTGTTATCAGCATCTGAACCATGAGTAGAATTCGAAGTAACATAAAAAGAATGATAGGCACATTGTAAGAACTGGAAAAGAAATCACAAGATACAATTGGTTGAAGAATTCACGTCGTTGACCTACGCTTAACATGGAGTAACAGGTATAGGTTGATTGTTGTCATATATGCATCTCAAGCGGATTTCCTTGATATAGCGGAAGTACATAGGAATTGTTTGAATTGTAATCCCAGTGTAAACATCAATATTCGAATGTAGGTAAATCCATTGAACGAGTCTTAAATAGCATGAAATGCGAGTCCTGGATTTCACTTGCCAATCACAATCCAATTCAAACAATACCTGTTTCTTATCGTTATGTCAAGGCAATCCAATCAGGATGCATATGTGAATAAGTTCATGCTGCCATACATACCACATTAGCACGACAAGAACAAATCTACATGATTAGCACAATAGTATAATTCCACACGAAAAAATGAAGCGAATGAAATCATTCTGATATTGGTCAAACTAAAATATATAGCTGATTCGTTTGATGATAAGAAACGTGTGTTACCTACTCGAAATCTAAATATATTAACTATCAGTTTGTATTTTTAGATTGCCGTAATGTTACGTTTACTTCAGTGGACGTCAATGTCACATAATTTCTGTTCTTAGAGCAACGCTTAAACTAACTGCATTGTAGATTTCCCTCATTCAGCACACAACGTAGTTTCCGGCTAGACACATGTATATGAAAGCCTTCAATCTCTAAATAATACCTAGTTTTACAGAAGGATTGTATGATTAACTATTAGTGTGAATAGTGTCAAATGATACAAACTACCTGGTTTGGATGTGTGTGATGAATGGGATTTACAGTTTTAGATTACTGTTAATGCAATAAAGTGACATAAATGTATTCATATTTTTATCATCACTACCATTATCAGTTAAACTAATAATAATAATAATAATAATAATAATAATAATAATAATAATAATAATAATAATAATAATATGACTAATTCTACGACGACCACGTTTACTATCAGTAACTGATGTGGTACACCAACGTGAACTGATGACGATTTGTGATATGTGCTGAATGCATTAGTGAGTTTATAACATTGAATGTATGTAGCATATACAAATTGACACTGGAACTTACCATTCACTTTTTCAATGCTACCATCGCCTTTACATGTTCATGAAAATGAACAAATGCATAATTACGAATGTTCTTTGAAACACGTTTTACAGCGTTCATTGAACAAAATTGCATGATTGAAATGACAGTATCTGACAGTATCTTCTGTTGTATCCAACATTAAATTTCTGATGTACAATATACAAACCTAATAGAAAGAAAATATTAGTCTATATTAATATACTATTGAATATTGTGAGTAGTATTGAGTCGATTATCAAAATGATTAGAATTGAAGTTGAACCGAATTATTTTGTTTGTACACAGATACCAATATGACACTCGCACATTCATTGATCATTAGGTAGTGACCACTGTGCTGTCTGTCTAGTTACTTATAACACTGATTGAATGACACCTGTGATGAAGTAGCAATGTGACCATTGAACAAAAGACTGGACACCTCTTGTGATGAGCTGAAATGGGAGAAGGATGTAAGTGATATTAATGGGCGGAGGTAGCTATGAGAATTCCTTCAATGTTAGTTTCGTGCCGTTTACATATTTACGACATAATATTTTAGACATAATAAGTTTATTTACAAATAACTTATTTTTTGCATAACCAGTATCCAGCTATGAAACATAAATGTCAAATAACTCAGTATATCAAACTACTGATGTTCTTTCATCAACCTTATAATCTAAGGTGAAACAGGAGTGTATCATCATTGAATGTCAACTCACCTTTGACATAATGCCTCATCAACTTGACGTTCTGGTTCAGCCCAATCGACAGCAATTCGATGTCCCCACAATTGAATTCTTCCAGAAATTAATTTACATCTAGCCATTGCAGCTGATTTATGATTTTCATATTCAACAAATGCATATCTTATATTATTCGCTTCATCTATCACACTCGGATATACTATCAAAAGATACTACTGCCAAAGTATGAATATTAGTTACTTAGTGATGAAAAATGTAGAACCATGAATCTGTGTTCATCAATACAGGTTGTAACATTTGCAGACCTACACACTACCAACTACTTTCTTTACATCCAACTCCTAAGCAGGTCAACGTGTCACGTCTGAATTGACGGTTATCAAACACAAAACTGACGTGTCCGAATCGCCACTGTGTATATTCACAACCTGTTCACAGGACATACCAACTTTTCTCAATAAATCCACTCTAATCTCAGAAATAGTCTCAACCAAATCAACAGAGTTTATCAGACAAGTGGTTTGGTCAATGCGATTGACTACTTTACCTCATTTTATTTACTTGATGTATTAACTCAGATCAGTCCTGGAGACACTCTCGTAATGCGTATTGCTTCTCATTGTGATCAGAAGAGGCAGCGTATTCTCAACATCTTCACCAAATAGAATTACGTTATCGCGTATCCAAAATTAATAGACAAAATTTGTGACAGTAGATCAGTCCCTTAAAATTCAGACAACAAAATCAGTATTACTAGTTGTACTTTTACAATGTAATCAAACGAATATGGAGATAGTCAGTAATTCTTGACGGCTATCAGTAGACGTGTCAATATCAAAGGACAGTTCACCATTGAATATGACTTGGTAAAATGATATGAAGGCACAGAAGGAAGGGAAGGGGGTAGTGGAAAACTTTAATAAGTTTTATTTACTTCTATGATACATTCTACAGTAACAAACGCAGACTCAATACCTCTTAGTTTATAGAATCCATTGCATCATTCTAGTCAACGAGTACTACTGTTGTCATCTGACGGCGAAAACGTATTTTACTTAAGAACCTGGAAAACAGACAGTACACTTGATTAGTACAGTCACTACTGTGTCTGAAACTAGTTGGGGTCTCTTGTTCTCTAAATTAGGAAAATTGACGAATATTGGCCATTAAAGCGAATATTTTAAACAGTATTATTATAACTAGATTCTCTGTGATTATCATAATAGATATTTTATCCTACCAAATAAACTTAAACAATCAACAATTAAAAAGAGGTGGATGGGATTTCATTCATCATTTTATATCTTAACTGACATTTTAATCAACTATGCCACCATACTTTGGCTCCATCTGTATTGATTGCCTTAGATTAACTAACAGTGTATGGAAGATGAATTCAACAATCAGAATCAACCCTTAATGGATACAAGAATATCCTTATTATATAGTGAATAACCGGTAGATCACAAAGTTTGGAAATTAGTGAAACCTCGACAGTAATAACCAGTGACCAAACACATCTGCACCGTGACTACTAGTTCACAAGCCGAAGTGAAGAATACAAGTCAATTAAGCCAACAACCAGACAGTCTGTCGGATTATATTTCACTCAATCATGTATATACACACAAAGTTTGACAACGCATCACACCAATAGGAAGAATAACATTCTTACATAACCTAGACAATAATGACTACGGAATGTGCATATAGATGCATAGTTAATGGATTATAGTTCCTGAATGATAAATGATATGATAACAATTTATGAGTCTGATGGGAGGTTATCGAGACGGCGACATGACAACAACATAAATAAAATTTTCAATATACGTACACTCAAAATAAACGAGACAGTCATGTGGAAAACAATTCAAAAAGTTAGTTACTCATCTTGAATCACCAGGTATACCAATCCCGTCTGGGTGCAAATATATGGATGATAGTCAATAAGATTGAGTGTTCATTATATGATTTTGTTAGTCATTCACCCATCACAGCTCATGAAACTTTCAAGACCAGTTGGGTAATCAGCATGCTCAGTGAGTCTGTTCTATATGGTTTAACTAGACTTCATTTCAAATAAGTCGTATACCAGTGTTTCACATATCAATCATTTCGATAATTAATACTCTTGGCGTTTAAAAGACTTTAATTTGTTTCAATGAACTTCATTATTTTATTGATGTTTATTTTCTTTCATTATCCAATGGTAGTACGTAGTTCTCAATGGTTGGTTGTCTAACACAAATCAACTAATGATCAGTCAGTCAGTCAGTTACAACGTAGAACTTGGTACATGAGTACATCAGTTCAAGTTGCCATGCCTCAATTAGCAGATAAAGATTAAATTGTCGGACCAAATCCCAGAGTAGGGGAAGTTAGTAACAGAGTAAGTACTAATGGAAAGGCATAGAGATCAGAGATGAGATTTGAGATAAAAAGTGATTCAGTAAAGATAAAATTATAATAAGATCAAAAACTAGAATATGGAGGAAGACAAAGAGTGGATGCACCTGCGCCATTACACCTAAAGTCTCTAACCATTTGTTACGATCATCGCGTGGGCCCCCACCAGGTAGTCTACATCTATTAACACAGCTCAGCCCAATTGTCAATGACTTCATGGATTGGTGCCATGTTTTCGTTTGGCCACCCCTAGCTTTCTTCCAGCCTACTCGCACAACAGACAACATTGCTCGTCGAGGTAGACGGTGGTACGGCATACGCAACACATATCCTAACCACCTCAGCCGGTGAAGATTCACTACTTCATCTATAGACTTACCGTATTTACTTATTACTCTATTCCTAACCCATGCATTGCTTACTCGGTGGTCGCAGCAAACACGAGTAATGTTTCGGAGACATCAACTAGTGATATCAAATACAAACTTTCTAAATTCAAAATGTCAATTTACATGAATAAATTTTCAAGACAATTTATCACACTACTTAATTGAATTTATGAAGACGTCGTTGCGGAAATTTTAATGATTTTGTAGCGATTGATTTTGATCTGTTGCTTTCATTTACCATTGAAAAATTTCAGATGGTTATCATTGAAGAACTTCATATACTTACCCTCCAGATATTGGACTTCTCTTTGGTGTACATCTACAACGCTTCAGGAGGTTCAATACCACGGACTTTCAGGTGTTTTCATAAATAACTTTAAATTACATACTGTTGCCAATCGATACTCTTAATCATTACCACAATGATCATTTGAGTTTCTCCTGTGATACTTTTTCATAACTTCCTGTCCTCTTGTGTTATTGACGCACAGTCACTTGATTTAACACTTTCGTGTAAGACTTTACAGTGAATACGGTTGATTAAGTGATAACATCACAAACTAGTATACACGAATAAATAAGTCACACAAGTCTAATAAAACTAACATCATTCGTTTACCTTACATTCCGTAGAGAAGCCATTCATTCTAAATAGTGCCATCAGCGACAACTAGTAGAAGAAATCAACATTCTGGATTATTGCAAATGCAACAAATCAATCTGTTTTAATGAACTTGTTTGTAAATATCTTTCATTTCAAGCTTTATGATGTTTTCCCGACTATAGCAAAGCTTAAATGCAGAGTTTTGCCGATAACCACCTCCAAATGGTTTAACAACAAGGTAGTCAGAAAACCATGAGTGTTAGTTAGAAACTGATTGGTGGCTCATTACTCTGACATGACATTTGTGAAGAGTAGAAAATGTTCTGCTTTCCACATTTTCCATACCCCGAACATTGAACTAACAGTTTATTACTTTAAATCGCTTATTATATTCTGTCAAACAAAATTATTGTAAGCGTTTTCTACTGGCGAAATTGTTGAAAACAAAGTCAACCTCGAATTATTTTGGCGAATACAGTATTCACTACTTGAAGTCTACTTTCTTCAACTGCTACGAACTAGTAGGTAGTTCACTCTTGTAATGAAACTTCTCAATATAGTCCACCTGGAATCAAACCTAATACACAAATCATATAAAAAAATGTGGCCACTTTATCCAAATACATTAATTCTATTTCTAAATCACTTAGGCCCTAAATGTTAAGTAGCTGCCTATTATGGTAAGACAATCTACGAAGCATAATGTTCCATTGCAACTGATAGAATCGTTCTAGACAGTTGTTTAATTGATTTCAAATGTCTTTCTACAACCGTGGTTATAATGACATTGTAGTTCTTATCACACACACACTTTATTACCAGCTTTCATTACTCTCTACGTAACACAATATAGACTTTCTCAAGTGATTTTCGGGAATAAATAATCCTAGGGGAGAGGGGAAGTTGCATTTTGTAAAAACTAAGAAACTGTAATAATAAATGCCTGGTAATACCAAAACTACGTAATCTCTTCATATGGTATATTGAACGTAATCCT